>WURT03452931.1:18930-42636 GCA_009936505.3 Holothuria glaberrima
AATGTTTGTTTCAAACACCACTGAAACACTCTTCCGACGCAACTTATGAATTTGACTCGATCAATGGTCTAATATAATTTAAAAAAAAAAGGTGGTCATTTGATCTTAGTGGCCTGAACATTGCTTTTACCATGTGTGAACAGTTGATAGCTTAATTTTAATGATCACTTTTCATTGTCGCTAGCCTCAACTGATCCTTGTCCCAGTACCCCGGGTCACACCCTATGCGAGTGCCGTTCTAGCAAATTTTTCAAATCGTAAATGAAAGTTTTCAGTCAGCACCTAAATTGCGTCATCATCGGCAAAAATCTTCCGTAAGCGATTTTTAATTACACATGGAACACTCAGGAATAATTTGGCTATGAAATCGGTTGGGGATATCCCTCAAAACCCGTGATATCACACTTTGCCTCTGTTTTCGAACTTTTGACGGGTTCGGTAAAAGCTGCGTTAGACACACCTCTGTAACAAGATTACAACCTCAGTATAAATTCTTTCGCCAATAACATTTTTACTGACGTTCTTGGTCATGTTAAATTAATGTATGGACTATCCAACATAGCAGTATTCCATAAAGTGTACACAACCCTCAAACAATAATAAAAAATGTGTTGAAAGGTTCATAGTACGCTTAAATTATGAAGTATATTGTACCATTTGACATTTACAAATGGGAGCGTATTCTCCCCCGTTACCCTTCAAAAGAATAACACATATTAAGTTTTAGCCCCCTCCCCCTTAAACACAAATGGAGCCCTTGTTAGAAGTGCATTAGTTGACATTAGTTAAAGGGTGTATGGTAATTTTGCCTAGGCCCATGCACAAGAAATGTTTAGCTGAGCTACTGAGCTGCACTGTAATGTAATATAGAGCCCTCTATTTCGAAATGTTCAACTGTCAGCTTTTCTTGCTAAAACTGTATTTCCAGACCTCCTAGGTGTAACTTGTTATTTTTTGTTTTACTCTAGCTATGACGAAGCTTCCTAACATTGTTAAAGCTTCCGATAGGCGTTTGATATCATAATTGTAAGACACTGGCCTCTTTGCTCTCCTATCACCATCTGTTAAAGAGAATTGCTTTTGTGCAACATGGGGTGGACTGGGGTTACATTTCATTAACCCTTGCTTGATAAGATAAAAATGCCACCTAATGCCCCTTGAACCTCCTTGTGAACTAAATATTTTATCCATTGATTATAAGTCTTTCTACAAACTGCCGCTTTCGCTTGGGTTTATATCGTGGATGACGTGTAGTCATTGTCAGCTTTGCCGACATTAGAAATTTGCGTCATTTAGTTGCAAAAAGCACATTTAAGCAAACATTAGCGACCGCCATAGGGGCACGAGAGCACTTGCCCCCCCCCCCCCAGTTTGCAAAGCATGGTCTTCAAAGTCTCAAAAAAATAAAAAATAAAGTAACATAAAAGCATGTTATTCGAGATGGTTTAAGTAAAAATTATTTCTAAATTTAGACGAAATCATCCCTATCTCACAAGTATAATTTGTTAGGCTTATTTATGAAGTTGTGTATAATACTTTTGCAAAATTCTTCAAAATTTTTAAGTATGTATTTCGTTATTATTTCAAGATTCGACCTAAGGTTGCTGGGTCATTCGACCACTGGTTATGCAAATTAATATTGATTGAGTCGTCGTGATTTCAATTTTTCCAGGCTCGTATTTATATGGCTTCTCTAATGGAAGATTTTAGTTCGTGATAAAGAAAAATGATAAAATGTCACATTATCTAAACAGGGTAGTCATCGTCATCGGCACGTGGAGTGCTAAGAAATTATACTTCTGCGATTTTGTCTCTTAAAACCATTACCAGAACGTAAGGTGTAAGTTGGTCCATGAAATTTGTTTAATTCTATTATCATGCAAATTTTTTTATGTTTTCAAAAAGGTGAATATGGGAACGTTTATTTGGTAAAATCACTGAAGCCTTAACCACCGATGAACGCGAAAGTCGCTCATTAGTCCTCTAAAGCCGTACCGTACGTGCCAGGCGTGTATGAGGTTTAATTTAAAATGCGAGAATTTTTGAATTCGTCACTGTATCAGTGTCTGATCAACTATGACTTGGTTGAAAGTTCTTAAGTTACGAGCAGTCAGCGTTCAATTTAATACAGTAGAAGCAGTGGATAGAATAACTAGCTGACCAGGAGGGGAAAAATTCGTGTTTTACCAGGAAATTTAATCGAGTTGCCAGACCATTTGGTCCGGCCCGCGAGGCAATTCGTGAATGAAATTTAAGTTACCCTTGAAATTCAATTTACTATAATTTTATCTACCGTACCCTTTTCCGGTACAGGCTAAAATGCCGCTTCTGATACACCTTACTGGTTGCACAATCATGGCATGCATTGTGAAGCATATCTTTACACATAAAGCAAACTCATGGAAAACTATGCTGGACTTGTTTCGTTCGCACCTTATCAGTTCCGGTGGATTGCATGTGTTAGACCCTCCCTTGGATAGGTTTAAAATTAAAGAACAGAAGAACTTTTCAATGCGATGATTAAAGAAATAAAGTGCCTTCAAAACAATATTTTTCCGGCGCCCTTAGCGGGCTTTTTCCTAGTTGCTTGTTTGTTCTTATGACTGCTAAATGGCCCATTATGAGCAAATCGTTCTCCACCTCTGGTCCTCTATGGAGTAGTGATTAGCTGATCTCCTGATATGGTTAAAATTATTTTGAAAGATGGATCATGACTGACTGCCTGAGATGGTTTTTGAAGAGCTTTTAAAAACTATATGGGGCATTTCTGTAATACACAATAATAATAATAACACTGGCGTAGCCCGAGGGGAGGGGGCATGGCCCCTCCAATCGAATTCTAACAACAATATTTTTTTTATAATTTTTGTAATGGAAGAAAACAATTAACTTTAAATGATGCTTAATGTTGCACCAGATGCATCTGAGGGTACTTAAATATTTAAAAATTTCTCAAAGGGGAGGGTACCCCTCCTCCAGGCCGGCGATCAGGCCCGGCAGTTGGCCCTCTCCAAACAAAACTCCTGGCTACGCAAGTGAAAAATAACCATACTCCTGCTGTACTGTCCGGAGCGCATTGATATTGTCGGGCTTGGGGGGGGGGGTTGTTCGGACCTCCCTGCATACGGACTTGATTTTGCCCCCCCCCCCGCAAGATTTATAAGAGCCGACCCTGTAAGCAAAGGATTAAACCTGATTCACACACCTAGGCTTGTTGTGACAGGGAATGCAGCTTCTTATTCCAGGTCTGGTCAATTTCGTAAGCCCTGCAGCTCGTTTGCAAGGTAACACGATTTATAGCCCATGTCCTCTCAACCAAAAAAACTATTTGTGGTATTCTAGTTAGCTGAGGTTTGATAAACCCATCCAGTCCCTGTTTCATTCGAAAGTGCTTGAATCTGTTTCTTCTCAGTAGCAACTCCCTGGTAAAGGCTGTTTTATCTTCGTAATCAGCACAATTGGTAGTGTCATAAATATGTCTACATTCTGTCTGCATTCATACTTAAATACGTTCATAGTGTAAAAAGACACGGTAATGGACTAAAACATTGAATAACGTACTGACTATTCGTGATTGTTATTACACGAAAATGTATTTTCGTTACATGCTCGTGTTTCATAAACCGCAGGATAAGTCTCGTCAAAAGGATCATCTGAGACGGCAGGCTATATTCTTTTAGATGTACCATCGTCTGGATTTAGGCGGTCGTTAGAATAATTCAACACAGCGTAATAAAGCTTACAGCATGGTCATACAAGGTGCTTAATAATTATCACTGTGTCGTTTTATGTGCAAAATGTGCCTTCTAAGGTGATCATATATGGTTAGACGTTTGGGCCTTTTATTTAACTATGCATTAAATATCTCACCCTACAACTGACCTCACTATCGGGGTTGAAACTTTATAACGCCTCAGCCTTCCAAATCAATTCAGTGCTTAGTTTGAAAATACACTAAACCAGTGGTTCTCAAAGTGGTCCGTACCGCTCCCGGAAGTCGGTTGGGAAGTCTCAGGTGGGCTCTAATAGGGAGTACACAGGAATAGAGGGCGGGCGTTGGCACTGATTTGGGTATCTTTGGCGATTACGACACATCAATGCAGCAATTAAGAACACAATAACAGAATAAAGCATCCAGGGGGTCTATTCCCCTCCGCTAGTAGAATTTTATCTCTAAAGGTAGTCCAAGCTTCATCCACTGATTTATGAGCTAATTCAACATTCCATTGTATGCTCAATAATTATCTCAACTGATCATAATCACCTTTACTACAAACAGGTGTGGGCTTATTATCAAAAGTAGTTACACAGTAAAATCTAGATTCAATCAGCAAGACATCATGATCACTAGCTTTGGCCAAGACCTGGATATTGCTGGATAGCAGTGACTGCATCAGGGTCTTGAGTAAGCACAAGGTCAAGGATAATGGAATCTTCCCCTCTCCTATGGCGTGTTTCCTTATTTTCATGATGAGTAAAAAATTATCTTTGACTGAGTTCAGAAAGATGTTTGTGGGGGTGGGGGTGGGAGGGTTGATGAGCACATTGAATTCCAATCTGCTTCTCTGAAGTTCAAGTCACCTACAATTAAACGGTTACTAAAAATTGTGCTAGAACAAAGTTCCAAAGTCACACAGACTTGCAATGTTGTCATGAGAGCTTGATGGATTCCTGTAAACATAGCCAATACACAGAGACTTAACCTGAGTAAGCTTAACCTCAACCAACACTGCCTCTGAGAAAGGTACTGAAAACTGTATCCAAGAAGACGTGATCGATGACTTTACATAAATAGCTACCCCTACCAGCATCAAGCTAGTTATGGTAACAATAATAGTTCTCTATCCTGAGACAAGCGATCAAGTCCTTCCTATTGTCAATATCGTACTGTGCACCTTTTGGAGTGCATTCAGTTAGGGCAATGACATTTGGTTGCAGATGAAGGTGGTATATAAATCGCGCTGGTCGAATTCAAAGAGATTATCCTCTTCTCTCCATCTTCAGGCTAAAGGTTTTGTCTTGTAGATATCCTACGTGTGTTAGGAGGTGAATTTACAAACAAATTTTGCCAAAGTTACAAATAATATTGTTAAGATACTTTATTTAGTATAGTAAACACGTTACCTCAATTGCTTTCGTAAGTTCGTCCAACAGAAGAAATGATGTAGTTACTCCATTCGTCACTGATTCAAAACGCGTCATATTTCAGATCACATGATGTGCCTTTCATTGTCATTTCTAATGTTTAATTGTAGTTCAAAACCTACCTGCTGTGTTATGTAGGCTAGTTTTATCATGTCCAGGCCAAAAAATCCCAGAGAGAAATCCACATATCAAATAATTAATGGACAAATGTACAACTTACAACGATGCAATTATTGACGAAAATGTGTCACGACTGTAGATGCCTATCACTAGCAAGGGGCACTGACTTGTGGTTTGGCGAGCCAAACTAAAATAATTCCAAATCCTTACCTTCGTAGTCGTGATAGCCTAGTAAACTGCAGGTACAGGTTTCAGGCAAATGACACTTATTGGTCAGATCTTACCACAGAGTGGTCAAATTTGACCATAGTTTAGTCAAACTAATGACCAATTTTGGTTCGGTGCATAGTTGACACAGTCATTGGTCAATTTGACCAAGGTGTTTTTAGAGTGTACTATTACCCTAATAATGGTAAGATATTCAAGGGGAACATTGACGAAAGCGCGCAAAGAGCCCCAAAATTAAAGATAATCTCTATGAAAAACTAGTTGCACGCAGTCTGCACCGTGACCCTTTCGGTTCCACCCAAAATGCTACTTAGAATGTTAGTCTGCTGCCAGTGTCTGGCACTACGTTTAATATTTCATTTCAAAAGAAAAGGTCCTTTCAAAGGTAAGGGAACTTAGGGAAGGTGTTATTACGTGTATGGACAAGACAAATTGGTTTAAGTTTAAATACTTAAGCCATGAAGATGACATTGGCCCTAACAACGCTTAGAATTTTGATTGATCGCAAACGATTTGTGGTAGAAGATAATTAAAATAGATTCACCACCTATTCAAAAGCTCACCTTACCTTACCCGTTGCAAAAGTCCATAGCTTAAGCGCTTTTTAGGTTCGTTTAAACTAAATCGGACACTTTCGGAAATCGCTTGGTGGCACGGTAGCACGCCCCCCCCCCCCTCAAGCCTGTCATCTTTCATCATCCTAGAAGACCTGTTTGATGAAAACTAGACATCACAATCAACTAGATTGCAAACAATTTTACTCTTCAACACAAATCTGACACTAAAGTTAAATGCACGAAGCCGTGCTTCCTCTCACCCCTCCTACCCCATCGCATATACCTGTATACAACTAGGTTCTAGGTTCAACTAGATTCAACTAGGTTCAACTAGATTTAAGGAATGGCATCAATGTCCAGCCAATCACCTGTTTCCACACATTGCAGCCTTCTCTTCGTCAGCCACTTTAGAGAATTTCTAAAAAATATGATTTGAACAACAAGCTCCCCAAACCCCTTCAAAGCCAAATATTTTTAGACAGTCATGCTATTTGCTTATTTTTTCATGCCTTTCTCCTTTCATTTTCTTTCATCTCTTCCCTTTCTTGTTGTATGCGGCGAGGAGGGGTACTGTACTACGCCCTCCTTCATCCGCCTCTTGCTACTCGATCCATGTGTTTGTTGATCAATTTTTAACCAGGCAGTGTGAGAGTTAACTCGTAGAGCAGGTTCCACCTCATAATAATCTCAGCGCACTAAAGTGTTGTAATATAACACAATAGTGTGTGACCTCGTAAGTTACGAGAATAACAGGTTCAAACGAGTTTCTTAGAAAAATTATTAATGATATAATGTTAAAACGGCTGCCAACGGCATTGGTCTGACATCATCTTTCTTTCACCAAAAAGTTTTTTTTTTTTTCGCAGACGACGAGGACGGTTGAACAAACCAACTTACTTGTTGAATATGCTTTACAGAAGAGAAGTGCAATTTGAAGCTGCTGCGACTTGCAATAGATGTTGGCATACTGCTGAAAGTTTATACATGCTAGCCAGACACTAACGTATGATCGGAGTCGTTTACGTTTAAAGCATCAGGCAGGACGGAGAAGAACTTTTGAAGGATAAAAACGTGTACTATGTTCATGTTTCAGGAGGGGCTTATTTCATTCGCCGAGATTTTCACCAAAATTGTAGTGACCAAGGTTAGATTTTAATAACGGAAAGTTCAGGTCTTTTATTTGTCTTTCCGACTGTTTGTTGGGGTGAAGGTAAGTGGTGACAAAACTGGAAAAATACGTCCACACAGACTGAAAGACGTACACATTGCAAATAGAATTACGCTGAAAAGTCGTCGAGGTTCGTTTGCAATTTCCTCACAATTGCTTGAATGCATCGAAATGTTAATCAGACTTACAAACTTGATTTTATCAGGAAAAACTAAGAAAAGGTAAAAAAGGAATTCGGGAATGGTAAAACATTAATGCCAAATTATTTTCTATGTGTTGTCAATTTCTTCCACACGTACAGAGTCGAAAAAACTAGTGGCTGAACCAGCTTATTTGTGGCACAGGTTAGGAAATTGTCAAAAGCACGTTATATAGAAATTATCTACAAAATATAACGTTCTGGATAAGCTAAGCTATTCTTCTCATTTCTTCTGGTATCGATGTCACTCCTTCTTAATAGGAGCGTATAGAATATTCTACAAGTAAACAATTATTTTCAGTTTGGAGAGACAAAATTACATGCATGGTTTACTCCTATCAATTAAACGCTTCCTGGAAAAGGGGTTTTTGAAACTCAAAACATAGAGATAAGTGTCGTATTTGCCCATAAGATACTTTTCGCTTACATTTTTGCTATAAGACACATCCCCGTGAACGCCTGGAAGGATAATATTGCGGTTGCTCATGTATGCTGGAATGAAGCACTTTTTATTGCTAGATATTTCCAAAAGTTGCCATGGGTTATTTCATGACGTTTTTAAGTTTATTTCTTGATGGGAAATACACCCAATCCTTTGAAACCATATTCTGCTGCCTGTTAATAAAATAAGACTGATTTTTGTTGCGAAAGCGATATCATGCGTGTACTAAATTATCCTAACATCAAAATCTGGCAGTGTAATACCTCTGGTTGATATCTCTTCCTTCGTCAATAGCTTTTTTTCGAATAAAACAATACCGAAAGACGTTATTGCCTCTAGCTCTAGATAAAAAAAACTTTACTTTAAAGTTTCACACAGTTTTTGCGTCGTGAGGTATAGTTTGGTTATGTTAGGCTACGCAAAATACAAAGTGGACAACCATTTCTAAAAAGTGGTCATTAGTTAATTTCTTATTTTTTACACAAGCTGCATTATGATTTTGGTATCCCTACCTTATATTTATCGGATTGTATAGAACTCACTTGCAAAGACTAAATACTTTAAATTGGTAGAGATTTTATTTAACATCTTGTTCAAAACACATACACAAACACAACTGATTTTACTAAAACCGCTTCCTTGAGTATTCAATTTCTTATCAATTTAAGAATTATTATTTTTCTACGAAATTCAATTGATTTTCCACATGACCTATTATGCACAATATTGAGCACTTTTCATTAAAGACTTCCATGCAATCATAAATGTTTTTTCCTGTTGGACTATAGTTCTGATGTATTTCATGAATATAACTCAAATGATGTCCCCAAAACGTTTTTTCCCTCAAATATTTTAAGATTCATACAAAAGTCATTCTATTTACCCCTCTGTTTTCCATAGAATACATCTGCGATAAATTGAGTAACTATTCATATCATCTTTTACCTTCCAGCCATCTGACATTACAATCTAAAACTAATATATGAACGGCTTTGATGGCTTTAAAATTATCGTTCTAATGAAATATAAATGTACACTCAAGGATGACGGGGGAGAGGGGATGGGAAGGAAAATCTTACTAATTTACTTTCAGTCGCTACATTTGACACGAAATTCTGTCTTGTATTTAGATAAACAATTCATCAAAGATTTCTCCTAAAATTCCGAGTCTTTATTTCACGAGGTCCTGCGTATTTTCATCTCCACATACTTGTAGTTACAATCATTATCAAATAGGTTCTCCCCATTACCGCCGTTGTAGTCGCCGTTATGATTGGCATGTGAACAAAACACGTACGTGCTTCCACGCTGAAAGGTATAACAGTAACTATAAGAATAAGTATAAAAATGAGTGCCATGCCACCAACCACTTCTGTGTCCCTCAGCACAGTTGTAGCTTCGCCCATCGTTGTCTTGATCGTACGTGCTGAACGGTGTGTTTCGAATATTATAGAAGCTATAACCTACAAAGCAAGTCAAAAAGAGAAGAAATATTGATCAACACCAAGAATGTAAATGCTACTTACAGATTACAAATAAATTCCTTACTTTGCCTTGTACTTAACAATGCTAACTTTTACAGATTTACCACATTCTCTGCTGTAATTTTTCCTTGTCACAGTGTCCATTCTGCGTTTTAATGTACATATAAAATAACCAATAATAAAGTCACTTCCCTTTTGGATTAAAAGTTGAGTGTAATGAGACTGAATATCTAATGTTTGGTATTAACTCAAGCCTGATTGATTTACATAATTATTTGATAAATTATTGTACGTTTCATTGAGTAAATTTACCTCAGTTTGCTATTCTAAGTGAAAATTGTTAAGAGTGTGGTGACTGATTTGAAGTAGAATTCAGTCAGGCACAACGTTTATGATGATTGAGTACTGTTCTTAGGGTAGATGGTCCTTACATGAAGAAGAGTAAACTTCAATAAGGTAGGATGGTAATGTTTCGATTAATGGCATTCTTTAACCCGGATTATAATCATTTTGTTAAAGATTACTGTTACTGGTAAATGCATGACTTCATATGACCCGATGAACAGAATGTCGTATTCAACTGCGAAGTATTTTTCAGCATGAAAACCATAAAAAAGTTACTTCAAGGGGAAAGACATTATTTGAAAGTTAGTATAAGTGGAAGACGTAAGGACCCAACTTTGCAAAGAAGAATTTACTCTGCTTGCCAGGGTAAATTGATTAATACCCCAAGAAACTCTTCGGAGAGAAATGAATTAGAACTAGAATGTGTAAATAGTTAATACTCATAGTTGTAAATCAGGGCTGTCTGATGACTAAGCAAACATAACTGCAACCTCAGCAAAATCTGAAATTAATCTAAAAAGGTCTTGAATTACTTTTTAGCAACGGTTTTGTCAAATCAGTGAGCATTCCGTATTCAATACATGAATTGAAGCATGCATGTTCGGAGAATTTTCAATTATTCTCTGAAAAATAAAAGTTAGGAATGTTTCTAACTTCACGTTTATTTCAAAATAATTGATTTTTAGGTCTAACACGTACCAAAATGACTACTGGTTACTGCAACATTCTTGCAGTAAGTTTGAAAATGAACAAACTCTTGGCGACCGTTTTCCCGCCCTGTGAATTATACTTAAAGTACTCTATTTTCTACTGTATGTGGACAAAACAAAAGTCTGCATACCCCAAGCTTAACTTTGGATTCATTTAAAAGTGCAAATACATTCATAGCACATTTATCATTGTTTGCTGAAGAGATGCAAGTGATGATTTAATCCATAATATCAGATTTTGTAATTGTTAATTTGTATGTCAAACTAGTGCATTATAATTGCTAGTCGCATTGGAATTATTAGTATATATTATGGTCTGTGCTCCGGCTATTAAGGTAACCTATGTGGAGAAAATGTTCAAATTTTCAGTGAATTTGAATGAATCCCCTTTAGAAGAAAACAATTAAAAAGTCCGAGTTTTAACACGCTGTTGTACTGTCCCGAAATTCTTAAACATGACTGAAATATCACACTTAGTGTTTAGGTCCTTTAAGGTGTTAAACATATCTTAGTTGCATACTATGTTTAGAGTTTAAACATGTTTTCACTCGAAGTGGACGACACAAACAAATAAAAGGAGAAGGCGGTACTTGTGGTAGCTACATGCAGGCAGGTTGAAAGTTACACCATTGTTATTTTTGTGAAAATGAAGGAAGATATAAATCAAGTTGCTGACATGACACGTTATGATAGTACTCGAATTAACTAAAAACTCATCTCCATATACCGTTGGTTCCGGTCCGAGTGCCAACATTTGTCAAGCGGTACTTATTTTCCTCGCTGTCAACGTGAAAGTTGGTGTACTTGTTGTAGTACGCAGCTGACGACACGAGATCAACACGGTATTCGTATGTAGCTTGTTGTGTTATGTAATGAAGCTTTTCATTTCCAAGCCAGAACTCATGTTCTACATCACCAAACCCCTTCTTGTACTCATCCCAATTTCTGTAGAAATTTGTGGTACCATCTATACGACGTTGAAACACCTTAAGTTCGAATGTAAAAAGTGCAAAACATTTCATGGAGGTAATTAGCGATAAAGTAAATGATTCGATGTTTTCCTCAGTAAGTGAAATGAAGAATAGATAAAAAAGAGGAAATTATCATAATGTTCCGAGTAAAGTGTGCTTTTGTGTGGCTAGAGATCAGTAAGAAGGAAATAAAACACTAAAACTTTACAAAACTCATCAGTAAAAAATAATTTATAAAGTGAACGTTTATTATCAAACTCACGGTCCATCTGCCACCATCGATAGACATGTTACAGCGTACTTTAAAAGGTGGGTCCGTCCATCCTTCAGGGCGGATACAATAAATGCCATCATCTGGTACTTCGTCGCAATCGGTGAAGGTCGTAGATAAGTCGCTCGGGTCACATTCAAAGGGATTATCTTGTTCTCTCCATCTGCAGGCTGAAAAATTGTGAAAGATAGTGATCTGTTCAACATATTCAACGTGTTTCAGTAGGTGACAGTTACAAGGAAATCATCATTGTTATAAATTTTATTATTAAGATACGGTGTTCAGTTACATCAAGAGCCTAACCTGAATTGCTTTCGTAAGCATCCAAAGGAGATATTGTGTAGTTACTCCATTCGTCACTGATTCGAAATGTTTCATATTTCTGATCACATGATGTACCATTTTCGAAGGTAATGTTAATTTGTAGTTCATACTCTGCCTGATTTGTTAGGTAGGCGATTTTGTCGTGTCCAAGCCAAAACTCCCTAGAGAGAAATCCAAACCCTTTCTTGTAGTCACTCCAAGCTCTATTGAAGCCAAGAGATTCATTTAAGCGGCGTAGGATAACCTGTTAGGATATGTTAAAACAGGAATTTTTTCACTGCATTTTTCATATTGATTCTCTCCATAGCAGTTGAAAAGTCAATTGAATATTCCGTGCCATAAAGTTAACAGAGTTACGTGATCTGAAAATAGGACGGTGCAAAAGATGAAACAGCTAAGCAAACGTAGATTTTACGAAAAGACTTAGCAAAAAAGTTGCGGGATAGGATATTATATTAATCTAACGTAACTAACGAAGCTTTCAGATCATATTTAATTTACAGAGCCCATTCAAATCGAGATATTTGCCCAACCAATTCCACCGGTTTAGTTTCTAGATCTTTTTGTCGCTATCATGCATGTAATGTGTACATAATTTATTACTGGTTTTGTTGTACAAAGTAAGTAGAATATAAGATTTTTCGCTTACAGTCCAGCCTCCCGAATCCATTTCATTATCGCAGTAAGCTTCAAAGGGTTCTTCATTTCCGTCTGGTTTTATAAGATATACACCACTAGACAATGATGAAGAGCAAGAGTCACGGACTTCGCTACAATCTCGTGGATACTCGGGTTTTTGATAGAAGAAAAATGAAGAATCTTTACAAGGAAAGATAATAATTGCATAAGATTAACAATATATTATGATCATACCTATTCTTTAATTGGGTGTTCTAAGGGAAAGAATAAGTCGTGAAATAAACTTTCTACAAAAAAAAACACACACACACAGAATCGATGCGAACACAAGAACATAGCTATTTTATCATACGACATGATTTGGAGTACTTTCGATTGCTGAACAAGTTTATCACATTGTTTCTATCAATGGCGGACGGAAAATTTCACTTTTGTATAATGCATGCAACAGGTCAAAATTGCACCACGTTGTTTGTTGTAATCCATTAGAAGCTAACACTGTATCGTAAAGTCTGATATCACTACCATATTAATTTGCCACAACTTTCTACCGCCAATTTAAGGAGAAAAACAAAACCAGCCTCAAAAGATAAACCTTAAGCTGTATTACAGAGACTCTTTCTGGTTTCTTGTTCAAATTGCCTTTAATTTGCTTTATAGTAAGAAACTTAACTTTTTACATGTACTTCGACATATCATCTTACCTTATCCTTCAATGGAACTGTCGCTTGGAGACTGAATGTTCTGAAAGGAAGAATGTTGTAGACGAGGGATACAACTTTACATTTTAATCGCACAATAACAAATTCTGACACAAAAAACGAAGTGTGAAATACCACAATTTTGTGAGTCTTTCTTTATATTGACCTCACAAAAATAGGAATCTTTGGACTTTCTCATGTGAAACGCCTTTAAAACTTTCAGACCTCTTCTATTCTTTTAACAACAAAATGACGAAATAAAATAAAAGGTAAAATAAAACGTTTTGATTTTAGCATGAAAATTTGTTGCAGTGTAAGTAATGTAATACTTTAAAGATCAACTCCAAAAATTAGTAAGTGTATAACCGAAACATGTGGGATAATAAGGATCATCTAAAAGTTACTGAACCCATGAAATGACGGTTAACTAAATGTATGAACATTTGGCAAGGAATAAATGCTCTTTTCATTCTTGTAAAGATTGTTTTGCAGAAACTTTGAGGAAACTTAAACGGCTGAAAGTAGTTTGTCGTAATAAGCACTTGCAACGTCGTTGAAGTAACTTGTATCGTAAACTGAATTTCTGAAATTTTAAAAACCGTTAAATAGAAAATACCTTTCACGCTTGGAAAACCTGAATCCCTCGACCTGGTGTGCATGGACGTGACCATAAAATGGCAATAGACAGTAATTATTCAGTCTAAAAAACGATTAAATATTTTGGGGCAATTTCAAAGTAACAAGTGATTAATTTAAAACAACTTTAAATGAGAGAAATTTCACATCTAGCGATTTAGACACGTTCCTAGCATAATTTACCAGAGTTAAGAAAATGCATTGTTGCGTTTTGCATCTATAAAACTGCAAACCATATCTGCAGTGCTTTCAAAACTTTGTTGTCACGTTGATTACACAATATGCTAAAAGTCATGGTTGTATGGTAAATGTACACAATCATTGATCCTGTTTTAAACAAAATTCTTTAACTGATAATACAATGTTTGTACTTTTTCAACAGTTAAGTGAAATGTAAAATTGTTCTCTTTTCCTTTAAGCAGAAGGCACTAGAGGTGTTATCTTAAACACAAATTCTTTTCTAGTGGTAATTTGTCGACAAAATTGTAGTATGAATAATCTATACTGAAACCAAGAAAATATAGTCTTTCCAAACTTAAAGGTAGCTTATAAACAAAATTCTAACTAAAATTATTACATCCAAGTTCATAGGATCATTTTTCTTTAGATTTTATAGCTTTTACCAGTTTTATCAAGTAGAGACAGTTTGTGCCAAAGTTTTATACTAGACACAGTTTAGATGTTGCCCATGGAAGTTTTTAACGGTGTTGACAGGAATGACCAAAGAAGTAAAAGTGCTCAATTATCTACTTATTACACCTGTATATGCTCGTAAATAAGGTTCAAATGTATATTAGTGGTATTGCAATATTTGCTCAGCCAAATTGTGCACTTGATGCAAATTGTGCAGCTGATGCGCACTGGTTAAGAAGCTATGTCCTTATTGGCAGTCGGTATTGTATTGTATCGATTGTATTCTTTGTTAGGGTTGGGGATTAGGTTAGGGATTAGCGCTAGCGTTAGCCAGTTAGGAAATTTCTTCTTAAACAGTGCGCATCGGCCCGATTAATATGCATTGCGAACAGCAGGGGACTAAAAAGAGTAATTTGATAACAAATTTGCTTAAAGATTTAGCTCAAAACAAACTCTCTTGGCCTATCGTGAACGAGAGACAACCCGGAGGTAAGAAAGAATATATCTTAGTTTATTTGCTTTTTGACAGCTATTGTGCATTATATTCATACGATCACCTCCGTATCCCACGTGCGAGGTAAAATGTATTGTAAAGATTCCGAGGATATCCGTCAGATCCATGTTTGCTTTGAAAGGGCAAAATGACTTCACTAGTTGAGTCTGAACAACTTTTCAATTTTTGTCAGGCTATTACATTTTTTCATGTGTTGATGTGTTGATTTTTTAAAAGGCAAAATGCAGCCCCCTCCCAAATTTGACCCGGTGTACCCCGGTACACTAGTATCAATCATGTGACAATATTTTTGTTACTTATTTCCTAAATTTGTGAAGAATAACTCATTAGTTTACCCCCAATATTTAATGATTTGAGATAGGAACATTATGAAAATACTTGTGAGAGAAATAAGAGGAGATCTGTAAGATTTAGCAAATTTTTGAGTACAAACTTGGGGGGCTGCCTTGTCTCTTTAATGATGACGGAACAATTTCACATTCCCTTTCAGACATAAAGAGATGAAACAAACGTTCAAACTTGTTAGTGCTTGTGCTAATACTGACTCTTACGGTCAATCAGAGACTGTGATGCATTGTATAACGTTGCAATGTTTCTATCTAACTGTTGATCATTTTTCACAGAAATTTTACTTCACAGAAAACGCCAACGTTAAGAGAGTAAAATACACACAATTACGGGACGTTTAGTGAAATTTGATTGTAAACTATTATCGATCATTAAAGAGGTATCAAACAAACTTAATCCCTATGAATATGGTTTAGGGTATTTACACTTAGAGACATGGAGTGTGCGAAAGGGGCTTACACAATTATTTTGCTAAATCAAGATTGTGTTAACTAGCGAAATTATGGTTTTAAAAGTGAAATAAGTTTGGATGTCGTTTGATGGTAGTTTAAATAAGATTTCTGTTGTTTTGATAAAGCCGGCAAAAGACTCAAGCTTCCACCCAAAACTTCTATCACTGATTTAACAGGATAGTAGGCTATATTTTATTTGAATGAAGCTACGAACACATTGCCAGTATTTTTGAATGACATTCCTTTAGTTACAATGAAGGAAGTACAAAGGTGATGGTTAAAGTAAAATATATTTCATGTGCTATGATGTCGAAAATGTGTAGCTTAATCGACTTTATCATATTTTGCTGTTTTTTAAATGTGGGAGAGAATTAAAAGATTTCAAAGATTGCGGTAGCACACCATTCAGCTCTTAGATTTTGGCATTTTCTGAGGTATAGCTTTGCCGCCATCAGCCTTATTAATTATAATGTACTGAAGAAAAATCTATTGGGATGTGGATCTCCTCTACCCATGCCTCGATGTTCCTGGATTCTATGATAATTTATTTTTGCTTAATTTTATTGCTTCAACAAAATTGGTTTGACTTGAAAATTTTGGCAATCAAAGCCTATCAGGGAGGGATGAAAGTCAATAACTATCCAAATATTTTCTTAGGGGGAGGGGGTTTCAAAGGTACGTTTCTGAAAGAAGCATTGGTAAAACTAAGTACTACATGCAATCTTCATTAATTTCAGTAACGAGGCAATGCATTGCAATGTTGTTGACTTCCAATTTAACAATTAAACCCATAAAAAGCCTACGTAACAGGTAGAGAGGAATCAAATCGAAATTATTGAGAGGCTTCTTGGGCTATACTTTAGGCTCGATAACATTTTCAAAATATATTACTCTTAAACCAAGCAGTAGTAGAATAACTGAGCAATGAACAGTGTAGCCTCACACAAACATAAAAGCCTGCTCACTCTAAAAATCCAAATTTGCCAATTGTGCGTCAAAGAAATGGTGCCTGGGTTGTTGCCTAACTTTTGAAGAAAACATGATAATAATTTTCAAAAGTGCCGTAAGCAAAATATTGGCATTCCTGATTAACTTGGAGTTCCAACGTTTTCTCCAGTATTCGCATAAAGTAACAAATATGATGACAAAGTCTCCGTCTACCAAAATGAGATGTAAGAATCATCAGTGTATTTTTATCCCTTTACTCTTGAAAATATTTTGCATCAAATATAAAGTCTACCGATGTCAGATTGCATTAACTGTAGATCGTGATATTTTTCTATTAATTTATAATTTATAATTCTTACACTACGAATTAGTTAATCAAATAGTATACTAAATAGAAATAGCTAAGACAAAGACCCCACAAATCTCAAACGGAAACTCTCAAAATTGGGTAGAGTATAAAGATTTTGGCCTGTATTCATCCAGTTGATATAAAACAACTAAGACTGTGCTAAGAGTTGCTTGAAAGAAATTATACCTTTAGTAAAGTGCCTTCTGGGAATTGTGAAATAACGACACTAATCAAAGTATTTTATTTGCTTAATTATATCGTCTAGCAAGCCAGATAATGTTATGGAATTTAAAATTTAAATTTCTTCCCCAATTTTTCTTTTATCTTTCCCAATTCTTAAAACAGAAATATTTGAAGTCGTGCTGTTGCGCTCGGGTACGAGTAGTAAATCTAGATATAGTTATTGATCTTCTGGAATTTGTTATTCTAAAGTACTTTTTTCCTAACTTGTGTCTGTTTGTCAAAATGTTGGCACACCCATGCTTTGTCGTGGACAACTAGCGGTTATTTATGAGAAGATTAGCATTAAACTTGTTTTAATGTGCACCCTGTCTTATTTAATATTTTAGTATGAAATGCAAAAGCACTTTTAACATCACAGAAAGGAATTTATGCGGTGTCGGCCGCTTTCTTTACAAAAGCAAAGTCAGTTCTTAATATTACCTAAAGAATATTTCTATATGCAAAGATTTGAAGGAGCTGAAAACTAGCTTGGCCTCTTGTCTACACCATGATGCTTATTAAACTATCCAAAGAAATGTCATCTAAACACTATCTAAAGTTAAATGCAATGTCACGTTTTCTTTTTTTTAATTATTCTCCAAACCTTGAATGCTAACTAAGGAAACAAACTAGCACGTGCTTTTTGTAGGAGATACATGTTTTGCTTCATCTTCGTCTTCGTCTAACTCCTCATATTAGCAAGAAGTCTTTACTTTTGGAAATCAAATAATTTCATTCTAAAGGGAGGTTCCTAGGCGATACATTTGGAGAACCGTAGGCATAGTTTGGCAGCTTGACTTCAGCTAATAGCAGACCAGCAAGGTTACAACTTCAAAATTGCTCTTATTCAATAGCACACAGGATTGAGCAACAAAACTTTTAACCTAAGAGACACTTTTATAATATTTGCCAAATACTACGGGAGTTAAAACAATTACTATATAATAATGGTGTTTAACTTACCACTTTAGCAGACAGACTATTCAATAAAGACACTCCAATTACAAAGAAACGCATGGAACGGCAAGTTGATAATGCCATGGTGACTTTTTTCCAGAATGAAAAATAGAGAGAAGAGACAAACACATGCCAGAGAAAGGCAGTGTGTTGAAACTTTGGAAAATATACTGTATACATTGCACGCCATAGTTGTCGTTACCTGTCCTTGCGCTTGTTTACTGCGCTATGGTGTCGTAATACCGCATACGTTAATGACACGATAGACCCAAAGCACCCGTCGAAGGACTTTTATGTATACGGACTTTTGGAAGTTAGTAGTGTATCACGGATCGTTTTTTTTCAAGTAAACTTCATTTACAATGAAGAAGTAAAACAGCTCTCTTTCGAAAACATAAACGTATGTGATAGCATTAGTTTACTATCTACGGCTGAGGCATAGAATACTATTGTCCTTTCAATAAGAGGCAAAGCTGAAGGCAATTTCCCACCTTGCATTACTAAATTGTTGACCTTCTAGGAGCAACGTTTTATTGCAACCATGCTTTCACTGTTGACAACGTTGCTTCAAATAAGACTTTAACAGAAGCTACAATTTTAGATGAAACTCAGTTTTTTTTTTTGCCTTACAAATACTTATTGAGAGTAATGATAATGATAATTATAATGATAATGACAGTTTATTTCCATCCACTTAATAATACACAAATAACATTAATAATACACATATTTACATTAAACATATTTTAAGGTTGTCTTGAACATATTCGAAATATGATGGAAAACGAGAAAACTGAAGTACAATACTTATAAATTGTTTTCCCCTACATAAATCATTTACACGATGAATTGAAAAGAGGTTGTGACAATAAACTTTGCATATCAACAGATACTAACATCAGAAGAATAGACTATAGAGAAAAGAAGGAAAAAAAAAGAGATATGCAAAAGGAGGTTAATAAAAGAAAAAAGCCAGAAATAAAGCAAAATATAATAAGCTAGTAGACTCATTCAGAAATTTTCTTCATAACCAAAAAAGGAGACATGAGCTAACCTTGACAATTTTGTGTTAACATTAACTTTTGTTGATACCTTGTTTTAAGAAGGGAAAGGGTTTTACATTGTTTAATACTGTCATCAAGTGAATTCCATAGTTTGACACCTGAGGTTGAAATACACAATTGTTTTTTTCTTTGTTCTTACATACTGTTGTTTAAAGCTTTTTTTTCTCTTATGTTATATCTGTCATTGGTAATAACATCTGGTATGCCTTAAACATAAATATTTCAGTGTTGAAATCTATAATTTGGGATAATGTTAGGGCTTTTAAATTCAGCCCTATGATCTAGGAAATTTGCTTTACATACAATACGAATGACCTTTTTTGTTTTAAAAATAATGGAACAATATTAGATTTGTAAGTATTTCCTCATACTTCAGAACAGTTATAGATATGGAAGAAAGATTGGCAGCGCAATGTAACGTATACAAGGCCTTAGTATTTAAAATTTGACTGGCTTTATAGATGATTCCAATACTTTTAAAAAGTTTCTTGGATATGTTACCAATATGCTCTTTCCAATTATGATTATGATCTATATATAATGTTTTACTTATGAGAAGTATGCAATTATAACAATATCACATAATTATGGGTTTGTGGACCAGTAAACCCACTAGCCCATTATTGTTTCTGCGGAGTGGAGCACATCCTTTTCGCCCATGAACCTCCACCCCGTCATTTTCCTTTGCCAGTTGTCTGGGGTAACACATTGCATCATTATCATCTCATTCTAGTTTTAAGCGCATCCACTTGAGAACAAAGCTAAGCATAAACCACCCAGAACCTGGAGCAAACTGAAGTCGGTTTTGAATAATCTTGGTAATCTTGAACTGACGGTTGGAAGGTCGGACCAGTCATGAAGTTGAAGTTATTTTGGTCTTGAATGGTCGTTCGTTTTAAACCAGGACCTACAAAAACCGTAAAACCAACGATAAAATTGGTACAAATGTAATGTGCTTTTTAGGCACATGCTACTATCCACTCAGTACAAAAATCCAAACCGTAGGATATAGCTTCTGTGTACCAGAGAAAATCCGGTGGTTCATTTAAATCGCACGATTATATTTTGTACATTTTTCTCTCTTTCAATTTGTATATCTTAAGAACATCCATCACAATAAAGGCCGCATACTTGTCGTCCAATTAAATTTGAGCTTGTCGAGTTTCTCTGGTTGGTCCTGGGTAGTCTGAAAGCTTTGTCAGTTTCTGTGGTTAGGTTTAACCTAAAACCGACGTCGATTTTGTCTGGGACGGTTCGGGGACGGTGCTTCGACGATCTTGGGTCGTCTCGGTCAAGTCCCAACTAGGCCCGTATACCAGACAAGGTACTGAATGGGGCAAGATAACTTGGGTGGGGAGAAAATGTTTTAGAAAGCGAGATGTAAAAATTTGCACTAAGGCAATGTCAACTTAAAATTTTCAAGGGGCGAAAGAGACCCTTGGTATCAACAGGGTTCAAATTTGGTCCCAACCGTAGGGTCTGAACAACAAATTCAGATCAACTCAAGCCTTTATTTTAAATTCTTGATCCAGTCATATACGATAAGTGTGTAGCAAAAGGTACGACCGGCTAGTTTACTGGTCTGTCAGACGACGCTTCAGTCATGCGCGCAACCGGATTCGTTAGCTGAGCAACGGAAACAAATTCGTATTATGTCAATATAACATAAGAGGCCATCCGCAAATAGCTAAATTCCTGCGTGTGTTCAAAGATATATTACACACTGAAGTATAATTGGGAATAACTTTCATAATTTCTGTATTAAAACAGAACTGTAAATACTGTACTTTTCTCTACATTTTACAACCCGAGCTTTGTTTGTGGTTGGTACGCAGTGTACGCCTGCTAGAACGGGAGGGAGAACATGCACTCAACATATTTCTTTACATTGCATCCAAATTGTACGAATGCCATCTTAATTGTATGACAGTCCTGGAAATTATCTGACGCAGGGTTTCCTCTAGTATGATACCGTAAGTGGTGGGATAAGGTTCATTACGCAATTGATGTAGAAATCTCGAAATATATACACCTGTAGGCTGACCAATTCACGTCATTGATGCTGAATTACAAAACTCAGACTCGTCGCAATGTTCAAAAGCGTTGTTCTAATACGTGAGACATCTACGAGTATCACGGTCCTTTCGAGTTTAGAATTAGTAAAGCAGGCCTTGTCATCGGTAGACGTTTATGTACTTAGCGTGCTCTTAGAGTTATGTTGGAAACAAGGTTCGCTTTGTACGCATGTGTACACCTGACCCCGATCACCTTACGGCGGTGCCTGGGCTGCATTTACTATGTTATCCCTACCAACTTCTCCATGGCAGCACCATAAGCTAAAAAGTATATTCTTCTTTGGTACTCCACCCTCCCATTTGCAGTGCACCTCTCCCCTGTGTCGCAATTTTAAGCTACGTGCCAGCTGGATAGTACAAGACGGTACGTAGATTTCATTCACCAATAGATTGGCTAAATTCGTTGTACACATTACGGTGATAAGGGGGGGGGGGGGTCGTGGCAGGATGGAGCTAGCGGACAGGTTTACCACCCATTCCCCATGTCCGATCGGCGATCTTAACACAAGAGGAAAGATAAAAAACTCTAAGGTACATTTAAACAAACATTTATTTACTTTCACAAGGACAACTGAAAACATGACGGAAACAGCAATGACAGCGATACAAGAAAAACATGCAAGGGATCACACGAAGAGGCAGACCGACGGGCTTACAGACGTACGCACAAACACTAATGAGACAGACATTTACGATGGACGAGGGCGGCAGACGGGAAAATTAACCCTGAAGATAACGATGAAGTTCATCTGTAGACAAAAGAGAGATGAGAAAAATACCAATTATGATTCGAAGTTGTTGAATCACGTGATCAGAGCGGCGAACAGGTAGCATCTCCCTAGACTTAACAATTTCAACTTTAAAAGGTTGAAAAGAAATGCTGTCAAACATTAACTAATGCATCTAAATGGAGTCATTACTGACGTATAAAATAAAAGGAGAAGCCATTTATCGTCAACGATGACGTCATCGCCATTCTCCGGGGAATAAACGTGTTTAACCAGGAAACATTTATCTGTTAAAAGGAGAATAATTTTTGCAAACATTATCTCGGGTGCATAATTTTTCACAAGTTAAGTTCGGTACTGGATGGTGCCAGGTGGAAGTTAGAGACTATTGCCTCCTCTACAGCTACCCCTCACCCCCCTGATTATTTTCAATTTGTTTGGGACACATAGTCTATACGAGTAAGAATGCAATCCTCTAAGGCGGTCTACCGCCCCCACAATTTAACCTGACATGTCTTCGATGACTGTCATTGAGGGCAGATTCTTTAACAAGATATCTGAATTTACAGCACCCTAAAGAGTTTCGTTGTTTGTGTTTCTCCGAGAGATTTGTTTCACTTAGTTAAATACGACGAGAATAGAAACTTTTTTGTTTTTTGGGCTGCACAGTGCTTGAAGTGGAATAGCCAGGATTTTTTCTAACTGTTTGCCATGCAGCATGTTGTGTGATCGCCGGTTTGGGGGAGGGGTCTAAGTGGAGGGGGTGATTGAAAATTTTTGAAAAATTAGGTGTCCTTAAGTAAAATCTGGTGCCACATATGCTACCTCTGAAGTAAAAATTTCTGTTAAAAATTTTAATTACTTAAGGTACTGAAAAAACCGGTATCAGTAAGGAGGGCCTGTGGCCCATGCCTCCCCCTAAATATGCCACCGAATGCTCACTATCTGACATTCAAATGATGATATAGAGCAATTGTTCTCAATGGGGGAAATTGGGGGGTGGGGTTTGGAACTGATTTGGGGGTCCCTGGCGATTACGACACATCACTGCAGCTATTTAGGGCACAATAAGGCATCCAGAGGTTTGTTCTCCTCTGCTATTTCTTCCCCTTCCCTCACCCTCCCAGACCCCTCCCTCTTCCCTCCCCAAAATAAATTTTGTGACCAAAATAATCCAAAAATGGCATTAGAAATCTAAAACTCCATCCCGTAGGTCCAATTTCTTCTGCGTATGGATTATAAAGTAAACTGAGAAAAAATATAGTTGAGCGTCCGAATATGAATGGTAGGTTGAGAGGAAAGGTACGGAAGGGGCATTTGGAGAGTTCAAGATGGTTGAAGGAGGCGGTAGTCTTAAAAAGTTTGAAAACCACTGATATAGAGTATGATGCCGAGCACGTTACAACTATCGTATTTTTACAGTAATTTTGAACGAGAATCCAGAAGAACAGCTTCCAGCAATGGGGAATGTGCGGG
>WURT03452932.1:0-22389 GCA_009936505.3 Holothuria glaberrima
CTAACTAACTAACTAACTAACTGTGCAAATCCTTTCGCCCCTCAAAAATCTCGTAGTGTGTTACCAGGGAGTTGTTAGGTGTTACTAGGCAATACTCTGGCATGCTAGCTATGCGATAACGCTCTTTGGTTAAGCTGTCTGATGTGTCGCATTTCGCCTTTTACAAGGTTTAGCGTTCCACACCTGCATGTGCTCACATGAGCACCGTCAAAGTTTTGAAGTTGCATTAACTACTAGTCCAGTAAATTTAGGGATGCATCTAGAACAATTTCGACAGGTTTTAAGGCTTTCCATGATTACAATGGCCCTATTGTTATATCCAAAATCAGACGAAACCTGAAACAGGCTAATATGTGCAAAAATTCAAAATGTCCGCTACTGACGACTTTGCGGCCCCATCAGGGCCGTAGCGAGCCGGGGTGCGAGGGTGTCACCCCACCCCCCCCCCCCCAATATTTGGTCGCTGTCGGCAAATTTTTGGTCTTTCGGCAAAAAGAGGAGAGGGAAAGGTTAAGAGAAGAGAAGGAAAAGAAGCGGAAATAAGGGAAAGGAAAGGGGAAGAAAGGGAGTGAAAAGGAAGCCGGAGAAAGGAAAAAGAAAAGAGAAAGAGAGAACAGGAGCTCGCGACCAGTCTGTTATCGGCTATATCGGTTTTCGGCTCTTCATCTAATTGGCCCACTCAAGTTGAAGGCCAGTCAGCAAATTGATAATGCATGTGACGACCTTATCAACGGCCGTCGGTGTCAGTGGACGAGTGACCGCGTCCGTCGGCAACTCAGGGAAAGAAAGGAAATTAAAGGCTTCCGTATAGGCGCGCTATTTCGGGTCATATGACATTCTTGAAGAACCACTTTCTGGACATTATTCCTCACTTTAATCATCACCCTGGGATCAGCAGCACCCGATTACCCAAGGAGAGGGTATCCTTAGCCCGTTTTCTAAACCATAACCATGACTTCAATTCAGACACATTTTGCAAATTCCTGAGGATCCGATTAATCCATAAACATCCTAGGAAAAATAATGCGTGCCTCGCAGGTCTTCCCTTCACTGCAACCTCAGGCGTTCATCTTTTGAACACCAAAATGTAACAGATATAGAACGCATCAGTGACGTACGCAGGGGGCAATGAGCCATTCCCCTCACCGATGCCACTTTTGTTATTATTATTTATTCCTAAAAATACGTAAATTTTTTTAACACAAATTATATTTCAAAATGTAGCATGCGTGGCACCATGCAGATTGCATGTAAGGACACCTAATTTTCAAAAATTTTCAAAGGGAGGGGGGAGGACGACACTTCCCTTAGACCCCTCCCCAGGCCGGCGATCCAATAACATACTGCATGGCCCCCTGAGAGAAATCCTGGGTACGCCACTGGGATGCATCCTGACGTTCGAGACATATTTTGAACGCAAGTGTTAAGATTCTGAACATTTATCACCATTTTTTAACGACAGACGCCTATTTGAACATTTACCGTAATTTGAACGCCTGACAAGTCTAGTGTTCAAATGCTGAACGTCAGGGCCAGCTCCTGAACTAAAGTGGCATGACGGGAGGAATTGCCTAACACATTAACATTTTCAGGAATCTTTGCATTGGATAATGTATTATGAACCTATCCCGGAACTTTATTTTTAATGCTAAAACCTCAAATCTTCCGGGGGCTTCGCCGCCTGGCCCCACCGGGACTTTGCCCCTGGACCCCACTAGGGGCCCTAAGGTGGGTCCCTAGACCCCACCCGCTAAAGCTCGCGCTTCGCGCTCGTTTTAAGTATCACCAGATCTGTCGGCAAAACATAATCTCTACACCCCCCAAAGATTACATCTTCGCTTTTGAGGGTCCTTAGATGCAATGTGGTGCATCATTTTGGACAAATTTTAAGGTGATTTACTGCAGATTTTTAACTTTTCTTACAGAAGAGACAAATAAGGGTTCTCTTTGGAAAATTTTTGGATATGTGAGGGTCCTTACATGCAATTTGGTGCATCATTTTGGACAAATCTTAAGTTTAATTACTGCAAATATTTGACGTTTCTTACACAAGAGGCAAGTAAGAGGTTGTGTCCTTGGAAAGTGGGGAGGGGGGGGGGCTGAGACTGTCGCTCCCAGCTCTCGCTTCCAACGCCCTTGGAATGTATTACAAAGGTATGGAAATATGGTACCAAAGAATCAAATGAACTGATGAAAAATGCTTGATGGCATCAGTCATGAGGACAATAGCACATTGGACAGTTGGATAGGGTAAAGACGTGTACCTGGCACGTTGTGGCTTCATTACAAAGTCACGTTACTTTTCCAAAGTCCCCTAGAAACTTCTGAGGAAGGGCCGAAGGGAGAAACAAAATTTATTCCCAAGGAGTTCTGCACCCCACAGGGATCAGAACCCAAAGGGGTAGCTCACGTCCCTGGTGTCATTAAGAAGTCATGTTATGTCCGTCACCATGATCTAAACTAATTCAGATCCCATTACTATCTTATCTCCCTACATGTCATGTATAGAGAGATGAGATATTGTACTTCACACAGGCGTGTGTGAGTGTCTGGTTGTCTAAATGTATGAGTGCGTGAGTGTGTGTAGTCAACCCAGAAAGCTCAGGGGCTTCGTGATTCCTTGCCGAAAAAAGGGAATTTTGTTCCACTGGGGTTCATACCTCAAAGTTATACTTAATTTCTACATCATTTTTTTTACGATGTTTTCACAATTTGAGCCCTGCTGACCTCAAATACTTGAAAATGAAAGAGGGCTTCTTGTTTCACCTCTGATTACCCAGTATGACTTTCGACCTCCAAAATACCCATAGGGTCCCCTCTCTGGTAAAGTCACAAGTATGAAAAGTATCCATCATCTCTGTCTTGAAATATCTTGTTTTGCCAAGTTTTTCGGTTTATTGACCTCTGATGACCTCAAATGACCTCTGAACCCCACTGGGAACAGTAAGATTCTTAATATGATAATTCTGTATTCCAAGTATGAGAAGTATTCATCATTGCTATCTTGAGATCATGTGTGTACAAGCCAAGTGTCATAAACACACATACACACACAATCGCTAGAGTGATTGTATAGACTCCTTTTACCTTCGTTAGGGAATCAAAAACTGTGTCGCCACGCCCTTAAACTCTAAGTCCGATCAAGTCCAAAGTTGTTCTGACCATGAAAACTTGTGCATGCATGAGATCAAAGGTTAGAGGGGGAATGCTCCAATGTGCTAAAATCATTTGCCTCAGTATTTTAGAAAAATAATAACATCACATGATTTGTTAATGAGAAGGTAATTTTTTTAAAAAATGGTGCTTTTTGTTGCTAAGGGTGAGTTCAAAGGTAAAAAGGAGGCAAAAGGTTAAAATTTGCCTAAACATTGCGAAAAACTACGTCCCTAACTTTTCCTGAACTGGAAGTTAAATTAAGTTCAAACTTGGTGGTACGGTGCCTGACTATTAAACCTTGTGCTTGCGTTATTAATGACGTCGTAGGTCAAAGATTATATGTGAAATTGGCTAAAACTTGGTGTTTGCTATTATTTCGCTTTCAGTATAAGAGAAAAAGTTATAAAACCCACGATAAGCTAGGACTGATAAGGTCATTTTTAAAACTGGTCGCTTGAATGAAGATTTCTCAATTCAAGTCAACTTTTGATATTTTGTAGTTCTACTGTACAGTTGTATGATGTCTTCTCTATAATAGTTGATGGCCTTCTTTCCTTCAGTAGGGTGAATTGTGCATTGCAGCAAAATGTTGTGTTAACAGACATAAACAGATGTACAATTAAAATGATTAATTAAAGTGTATGGTACCGCTAGTTACCTTTTACCATGCATGAAAGGAAAATGCAACAACGCCAGGGGCTAATCTCTCGGAAAATGAGGACTTCTGATTTAGTTTGAATTAATTCTATGTGGATTAATATTTAATAATCAGAAAAATCCTATCTCCATCATATTTCATCATATCTACATTAAATAATTTCCATTTTTTTGCTTGTCTGAAGTGGGTAAGTGGGGGGGGGGCTTGCCTTCCATCTACAAGCCAGTAGCCAAGGAAAGGGGGAAGCGGGAAAAAGTGACACCACCCGTAAACATATATCTCGCTCCCATCAGTACCTTGTCTGGTAAAGGGACTGTTCTTCCACCGTTGTGTCACCAGTATATAGCCCTGAAAACTGACAAATCGTAAGGTCCTGAAAACTGACAAATCGTAAGGTTACGAATTGTTTACAGGATGGTAATAGTTATTGTCCCTTCAAGCATACCCCCCCCCCAACCTTGTAGATGTACTGGTACATAACTGTGCGCTTTAAGATTTACACAACATATTGCGTGGTTTGACAAGCAAATTTCTTTACACTGGCAGGTATAGTTTGGCATTCGACCCCCTTGTGCACCTCATGCTCAATAAAAGAGGTCCTCAACCTGTGGGTAAAGGCGGAGGGGGGGGGGGTCGTTACCCTCAAGATGATTCTGCTGAATTTTCACAGTGGTCGTTGCACGGTCGGTCCTATATAAACCTATTTATCAGGTTTGCTTAGTGTTATGCAGATGATATTTTACAGTAAGATACGATAACTAGTATTTGTTATATGACTTTCGCATTCTTACTCCCAATTCAACTTTGAAGTTTCACTGGATTACTCAGTTTGTATTATTAAATATTAAAGCGGGTGTTACATGTTTCACTCATGTATCAAATTTTTTACTAGCGGAGTGAGTATTGTATACTCCCACGTAAAAGATGGAAAAAGTTGGTAACGACTGCACTCAGGGCGCGATTTGATGTCTGAAAGTGGGAAGGGTAAGCCTGGCCGGAATACCAGACGGTGACGAAGGCGCCGCAGGAGAGCGAAGAGCTCCCCTCTGACCGTGTGGGGTCCAGGGGCCCACCGTAGGGCCTCCGGCAGGGTCCAGGGGCACGCCCAGGTGGGAGTCCAGGGGCATTGCCACCGGAAGTCCTGAGGTAGTTAAAGAATTAAAACCATTAGAATGAAGGATTTGGTAATCCTACAATTCATCGGATGTGCACTAAACTTATCACGAAAATAACATTTTGACCATTTTATTATCAGGTCATTCTTTTGATGAAGAGAGTTTGGTTTGTGGGTGTAAACAATGATAACAGGAAATTTTTTCGAAGCTATAAAGCACGCAAGATGTTCTACAGAGAACAACCATGCATGAAATAATATTTAAAACGGATGTGCGGGAAGCGCGGTGTTTATCCATTTTTATAAATGCAGTTATCTTTTACATAAAATAATTCTCTTACTTTCCTAGCAACCTATTCTTTCTTTTTTTTTTTTTTTGCTTCATTTTTTTAAATGACCTGGGACAAGAGACCCCTCAAGTTGCTGAATTACTGTGAAAAGTAAACGTTAATGCAAAATTTGTAAGGACGATCAAAGTTTGAGAGTTATAGGAATATGATACTTTCCAAATCAATGAAATGGTGTCACGCGTAGTTCTTACAGAGACATGGCCGTGAGCGTCCGCATTAAATATGACATGGAAGCAATTTTAATTGGAGGCTGTAATCTCGTAGGGTGTGGTCGGCGAAGCCTTAAACGGTGAGCACCGAAGGTGCGAAGACGGAGGCTGTGGACAGAAGGTCCGCCCTGAGATTTTATATTATTTTTAAATTTAATGGCTTTTGCTGCCATCCTGGACCATTTCTGGAGAAACTCCTGCGTCCCCTGGGTATATTTAAAATGTTAATTGAACATTTTTCTTATGATGATTGAAACTTTAGGATAGTAACCGTTGGTCAATTTGACGAGGATGGTGGTAGGTGGTGGGGAAAATGAACAGGGGAAGGGGGTTGTAAGGGTTTTAGAAATAGAAATTTACTCTGAGAGGGTCCGTAGCCACGGGGGCATTTCGGGGGAATGCCCCCAAAATATATTTCTGCCCCCCAGATGAAAATTGAAACTGCATTATAATTAATGTGGTGGAATCTTTTATGCCCCCCAATCACAACACTTTCCCCCTAAAAATGTGAAGCTGGCTACGGGCCCGACTCTGAGGCTATCCTTTAGGATGTTGTCGCGAGGCAATTCCACAAACGTTCTCCTACCAACAGCAGTTCTAACGTAACACATATTTATACGGAGTTCACGCGAAGTACGCCAAAAAAAATTATTGAGAATCGTGATTCCGTATATTTGAATTGTGTATGCGAGGACCATCTTGTGCGTCAGTTGCTTTCCTTTCAGGTTTTCAAGTCACATGATAGTGGCGGGGCGGGAGGGGGCCAAGTGGGTGGGGGGCTGAAGCCCATGCCCTGAAAGAATTTTGGTACCTTAACTTGAAAAAAATTTCAAGAGCCATTTTCCCCTTGCCAACCCACCTCTGAGCTCCGCCACTATATTAATTTGTTTTCATTACCCGATGCCTGGGAGCACGGAGAAATTTCTACTATATTTTTTGTGATGTTTGATATAAATATTTTCCTTTACCATATATTGCAAAAATTTACCGGAATGTTCAACATCCCCTCATAATTTCTCTGTTCTCGCTTCCTTTCGTTTATTTCTTTTTTTATTACTTTTATTATTTTTAAGGTCTGGGTCTGGGTTTAAGCAAGTATCCCTTGCTCCCTGTAATCTCGCCTATGAACGTACTTGAAGAATACAAAGGTCAACTAAAACATAAGTTAATTTTCAAAGCGGAAACTCAAACGTTTTGGTTCTCTTTCATTACTACTTCTGCGTTGTAAATATTGCATAGATAATTTTGTATGATTTAAAATGAAAAAAGTTGCATGAAGTTAGCTTTGTCCATCCCCCATCCTGCAAACTTTATGACGAGACAAGACGAACAGCACAAAACAGGACGACAGGAATAAACAATGAGTAATCCCTTTACGATGTAATAATTCTAACAAGGAAATGATACACACCAATGAAAACAGTAACTGGAAGAATCCAACTTAAAACTAAGGTAAGATAAGAACTACCTAACGAACATTTCACAGATACATTTAAAGACAGATACTCATCATCCTAGACAGTGCAAATTCTCCCAACTAGGTTTTTTCCATCCCGTCCACAACTGTCTTTAGCTTCTCTCCTTGTGCAGACACAAACCTTGTTAATTGCTCAAGGCAATATTCTGGTGAGGACACAAGGCCTTTTGTGTAATCGTTATGTGTAATATTGCGCATACTGTGCAATACTAACTACTCTCCATCTTTTGAATTTTATAACACAGATGTCAATCAAATTAGCAGCCACCAATTGATATCTTTGCTTACCCCAAGTAAAAGTCATACTTGGGGTGACGAGTTTCTGTCTTTAACTTACAACATTGCTGACATAAATGCAACCCAAAATGCAATCCTTTGTAAAATTATTACATGGTTTAATTACATCTGTCCTATGAACATTCAAGATATTACAAGCTTGCTTATTTCGTTTAGGGTTTAACAGGAAAATTCTGGACTGTAGTTAGTTAGTTAGTTAGTTAGATGAGGTTTAACGGCCCAGTTTACAACCAATTGGTTCAAGTCGAGCCGGCCACGGCCTTTTTTCCAGTTGTGGCTCACTGGCTAGTTTTCCCTTACTCCATTGCTTATGCGAAGCATCACGGATCACGCTGAACTGTAAGAATTGAAATACTGTTTAAAGTTTTCGTTAAACTCATCCTTTAAAAATAAAGCATAAGTCTCAACCTAACGCAGGAACATATTGTAACATTCTTCTAAACAATACTTATCACTTGAACTTGATTAATACATCTACACCACCACTGAAATCACGTTATTCTACTCGATGCTGGTTAACATAAGAAAACACGTAAAACAAAGGTTGATTGGTAAAAAAACACTCAAATGAGAAGGACGATGAAACAAAAAATAGTTTGTAGCTATGAGTAAAAACATCAAATTACAGGGACAGGGAAAAGATTGATCTTACAATGTGAATCAATTTGTAATGTGTAGGACATGTAGGTAGAATTCTATGGAGAGTTTTAGTTTTACACAACCGACAGAACAATGCAGCAGACAACCGCTTAAAAATGCAGCCGTAATGTCTGAGTTTAGTCCTAGTGTTAAATAATTTTTGAAATATATAGTCTCTTTTGGCACCCCTTCCCCACGCATTACCCTAGAAACAGGATACAGATATCCCCACGAATTTATAGGGAAATATTACGTCAATGCACCAAAATGGTATACAAAGAAAGAGACTATTATAATTATTTTCACAATTTAGTCTCACCAATGAAGTAATGCAATAGCTTTATCTCTCCAAAATCTATACATCACAAGAGTTACGGTTATTGCATCACTTGAAATTTTGAGTTTTGGCCAGCAAACTGTTCTTGAGAAACAATAAACTGAATTTCTTTCAGTGAGAACTTTATTTCTTGAAATCAAAGTTACCATGCTGCCTTATTTTGAGGTTAAATATCATTTTGTATTTGCAAATCATGGTTTTAAAGATATGCAAATTTGTGTGCCACAAACCCAATATTTCCCATTAAAAGATAAAATGAGAGCACAATTAAAAGAAAAAGAAAGACTGACATTATTACATTTGAAAAGAAATAAACATTACATCTAGACGCTATGGATTGCCTAAGCTAGCAAAGAGGTTCACAAAAGTCTGTGCCTTCTAGTTAACTAAATCGTTTAGGTAAAGGTTTCTGTTTCTTTCAAACCAAAATTCTTGGGATGCAATTTTCATTTTATCCTACCATACTATCTAGTATGCATAACGATTATAAATTCACTGAAAAATTGTTTAAGCACTTTAAAGTGGTATTTAAGGCACTGACTTTAGATATCTTAAACGGGTTCAACTTAAGCAAGTATTGTGTACTACAGAATGAATTAGCTAAGTTACGACTTTCAAGAAAAAACTACTTCGTTATCAGCCATGCTTATTTATGAAGATCTAATTTTGCAAAAGAGTGCTGCAAACGCATAGGAGATTGTCCACGTCTTATTCATTCCACAATGTCACATGCTCTGATGAAGCATGACGGATATGGGTGGTATGAGTACTCGCAGGAGGTTTCATCTAGAACCAAGTTACAACGGTCTGGATATCGTACCTTTGGGGTCTCAGTGCTGTTAAAATAGTAAAGAAAAATTAAAACAGAATGCTAGCAACGATGAAACATTTCAACCCAATTTTAATTTTGCATGTCAAAATGATTAGTGTTTTGCCTCTTCTATAAGATTCTAGGGTAGTAAGAGAGTTATTAGCTGCATCTCGCCGTCTTTGAGACAGACGCCGTCTTGATGAAGATGACGAAATTAAAACAAGACAGCTTTTGATCAGTTTGGGAGATCTAACTTTTCTTGGAGAATCTAGTTTGACCCCAATTGGGAGAAAAAATTGGTCATGGGCGCCGCTATATTGCATTTTACCCACAATTCCACACGTTTTTCGTGTATATTGTCAGTGGCAAGTGGACTTTGGAACCCTCTTGCAAATGTTTTTCCTTCTTATTTAATGGAATTGTAAGTGTATTGTCATATCTACCGAAAAGCCACGTCCTAATCGGTGGTTCCCCACCCCGTTTTTGAGAAAAAACGCAAGTTCTTGAGTGGTCTTTGTTCTTGCTAAACCTGGTCTTTGTTATGTTACATGCCAAGATGATCACACAGAACTGACGGTCATAAGAGTTGGCAATGAATAGGGAAAGTCTGGCAACGAACAGGGAGGATATGCCCTTCACTGCCACTTAATTTTACGGACTTCTCAAGGTTGACCGGTACTGGGTATATTATGACACAGGGGTTACTTCAAAAGAACACATTTGTCAATAAAATTACTGACAAAATCAGTTTCTATGGAAAATTTACACCTTCCTCGATCTATTTTTTGTCAAATTCAAAGCCCCAGAACATTATAAATGATAGAAGAAAAGTAAGCAATAAATCACAATAACTTAACACCTGTTCGACAACTATTAAACTTACTCCCTGTCGTCAAGAGCAGAATTCTGTGGTTAGCAATGACTTGGTAAATAAAATGGAATATTTGTAAAACGATCTGCTAGGTCAGTAAAACCCAAGTGGGGGAGTAGGTACAGCTAGGGAACACCTCGTTTATGAGGTTTGCTTTATGACTAGATAGATTTTAGGCTGGCGGGTATTTTATTGCTTTGTACGACTGTGTCTTCTGTGGGAACAACTTCTCATGTAGAAAGCTTATACAGTGTGTTGCATGACATTTCCCCCAGTCGGGATAATTTTGGTTTCCCCCAAACAGGAGAATCTCCCAGACTGTTGATCAATGTTACGAACCAAACTCATCCCGCTTAATAGCAATATTTTGCATTGGAGTGGTAACGCGAAATCTGTAAAGACATCTGGGGACCACATGCGATACCAGTGTGACAGTTTATAAAGAAAGTTCATTGCTGTGGCTTTTGCACTGTCGTCAGTACATATTAACCTGAATATCCTAGTATAGGAGGAAAAAACAATCAAATTTTCAGGTCACTGTTTATTGACAAGGGAATTGGTTTGCTTTTCCTCCCATTTGTGGATGTACTTAAAAAATATAAATGACTCTTCCACTTGTAACTTACGTGGGGCAACACGTATATCCAATTCCACTTTTGTCACAATTACAAGTGTAGCATGGTCGCCCATCGAGGACAAATGGCGATTGATTAGTGCAAGTAGAGTTTTCTGTATACAAGAAAGATGAGGGAGAAGAGAAATATGATCTGCATTAGAAGAAAAATAAGTAGATACTACATGTTGTTCAACTGTGATGTGAAATTATTGTATACATACGTCACATTCATCTAGATCAAAATGTTTGACAAGGGAGCCTAACATGCACCTCCCTGGTTTGACAACGACGGTCTACTTGGAGGCTCAACTGCACAACCAACAAAGGATCATTGTGGAAAGCCTCTTACATAACGTGACATGCCAGTCAACTTTATATGTTTAAGGCTGAATTTTTCGATGTGATTGTTTCACGTTATCCGCCGAACCCAACTATCGTGTACCATATTGCAGAGTGTAAAGGAATTTCACTAGAGCTTTAACTGCACAACTTACAGCATTAACAGAACATCACCAATAATTTTTACAATCACAGACACAAAAAGGTTGATCCATTCCGTGGCCTTTGAACCCTTTTCAAAGTTTTCAATCAGGGAGAATCTACTTTTCCCCGCTAGATATAAAAATTGTTTTCGAGGGAGGCCATTTTGCAACCCACAATTCCATTTGTTCTTTGTGTAAATTGACATGGTAGCAAATGAGTTTTGTAACCATCTTGCATTTTTTCGGTCGAATGCAATGTCATTAATGTATATTCGGTATTTTCATGGCTACCAAAAAGTCGCGTCCTACTCGTTGGATCACCACGCAGTTTCTGAATAAAAAACACAAGTTTTTGAGTAGTTCTTCTCTTTGTTAGGCTAGAAAGCCTAAACTATGTGTTGCTTAAGTTTTCACCCAAACATATCTCCTGGACTGTCAATAGATGCAAGCTATCCCAGATAAAAAAAACCTCACATGTGAGTCTTTAGACTGTTTTCAAATTTTTGCGCCACAAGCTTTCACAATGGTGTGATGGTGCCCTGTGACTCTTAACTTAAAATTGCAGTTTTGCAGAGGGAAAGGGACCCATCTAAATAGTGCCTAAAATACCTTCAATTTCATTCTTTTGAGCATACTTAGGGCTTAAATCCATTCGCTACAACATACATATCACAGCTCAGGACCACACTTTAAGCACATAGTCTTCACAGCATCCCCCAATTATATAGGAAACTAACGTAAGTTTAAATTGTAGGCGAAGAAAATCTCTTTAATAAGCGGTGCGCTTAAAACGACAAAGGTTTGTCACACGTTGATTGCAACTCTGTTAATCACCTTGTCAGCCATTTTTAATGGGTTCGACAACGTAGTTTCACATTTTAGATGATGGTATTTGTGCTTGCTTACAGTCTACCACCTGCCCGCCTTCAAAAATCCGTCATAATGATAATGTTGTAAGTCATATAGGCTGCTTCAAACAGCAGGATGGATTACACTTGAACTTTGATTTAAGGCAAGTGATCTCTGGTTACTGGTTTTACGTCAACATGTTCTCGGAATTTCGGAGTAAATTAACGAGGCAATATACACTTAGGGTGGGAAGACTTTCATTACTGTGACAAATCTTCACTTAATGACACAAGGGGTATAGCCTTGTGAGTTGGGGACATAAGGTAACTTAGAAGCAGGACAACAGGCAGGACAGGAGACTGTAGATCTAGTATCTACTCCTATTTTTCTACACTTTTAAAATCTATTTGGCTTTTGTGCCATACTCTAAAAGGAGATTAGAATGCTTACTCCACATAAGCACAATCACTGAGGTCAAACTCTTTAAACTCAAAACTTTTTTTGCGTTTTCTCGCAGCAATCTTCACTAACAAATGAATTTTTTTTTATTTTTCTTTGGATGAATATTGTATCATTCCATTGACCAAGGAAGCCTCTCTCAATTGGGGGAAGGGGTGGTCATTTTTGACCGCCATCCTTAAAAGGGGTCTTAGGGTTTGGCCTCCCTTGGAAATTTTTTGAATATTTGAGGGTTCTAATGCTTCTAAACTAATGCAGTTTGATGCTTTGTGTAGTTTTTAAAGCAATTTGTAGAAAAATTTGATATTTTGAAACAGTTTGATTTATGTTACAGAGTTTATAAGTAAAGGGTCTCCAAAAAGTGAGTTGAAGCTTATTTTAGTATCTCACATTTAGACTGGGGTCCTAGCCCAGACCACGTAAGCTTCCATGTGCGACTATGCATTTTGCATTTTAATATAAACTGAGAAGATTCTGCAAATCGGTTTAAGTACAGTCGTAGAAACTACTAGTCGATGCATACTTCTTTCAATACGTATACAAACGGAACAACAACAGTTAGAGTCAATTGCATATTGATAACAGTCACCCATTAGAGTCTACGAGATGAACATCCTTGGAGGTACATTTACGTCGTCTGTGACCTTTTGCCTAATACCTGTGGTTAACGATAATATTATGAGAATTGAAAAGGTACTGTAGTAGCGTGACCGGCGTATACTTAGAAATTAGGAAACGGAGAGGATAAAAGATGACTCGAAGTGATCAAGCTGAGGTACGAAAGTGATCTGTATTGCACATAGCAATTCCGGCTACACCCAGGGTCTTTTATGCACGGCTGGGTGAGCTCTCATTCATTACGGCTGTTAGACATTCTATTCTAGTGATATGTAAATGAGACATCTGTATTTTATGTTTATCTGTGAGCAGGGTTTACCGAGGGTCAAATATTTACAGGTCTTAACAAATTCTTACAGTACCAAGCCAAAAGCCAAAGAAGGGAGGAGCAGTGGGCAGAACACCCACAGGAAAATTAAGACGTACCATTACCTTAATGCATTTCATTATATCTTGCCCCCTAAAATACATTCCCCTCCTCTGATAGTGGAAGGTATTCCGCTCCCCTTCAGTATCTTGTCTGGCTGCTGGCCTGGAAGGGACTTCTCGCAAGTTAACGCAACAAAATCTAATTTAACTCCAGAGACACCCTGAAGTCTAAAAGAAAATTTCGTCCTGTCTTCCTATTCAGAGAAGACCTCTACAAGAATCGTGTTGCTTTGTGCAGTTTTTATAAGTACAGGAATCAATCAGGAGCCCAACATTTTTAAATGCCACAAGCACAGCATTTGCTTTATCCGACACTGTATCACAGTGCTGCAGTTGTTTCATCAGCTTATGAGATTTAGTTACGGGAAAAAGACAAAGAGATTATATCGGGTTCTGTTCGATGTATACACATTAAATGTTAACCTTTCTAACTTTTCATGATTTTGTGTTGTACACCAATTGCCATGATTGCTGAAGGTTTAATTTAAATGCCTATAGCAAATGTGGTAACTGCTGGATGTTTCAAGAATACGTAGCAGCAAATTTTATTACAGCTTCCCGTTTAGAGTAGTTTCTTTAGAGCTACTAGCTTGATTGAGAGAACGTTGGGAATACATGTTATAAATGCCTGCATGGATCTTGTCAGATAAGTGCCACGTATCTCGTAGAAGGAATATCCAGGTTCTGTAAAATGAAAGAATGGTTAGCAGAACAATGTTTCAGTGTTTAGGATTCTGCAATGACTGCCAATGTTATGACCGTTTACAAAATCTTTATAGTTTACATGTAGCAGACAAAATACCGCCTCAGTTTTGACTTCCTATCAACTTGGACACGTCCTAACTTAACTTAAAGCAAGTACATATCAAAGTCCATGAAAGTATTTTTTGCAGTGTGAATTTTCAATGGGAAAAAAGAAGAGTTGATTGCCGCGAGACCTAAAGAAACAGTGCACGCAAATAGTTTCACGTTTTGAGGAATGCAGCACCAGTCAGAAATATTGTTACACTTGCAGTTAGCCCATGCCTAAGTTCAGGCAGTCAGGGAACAAATTGTACCCTAAAAACTAGGTTTAGTGACCCCAGGCTAGTCTAGCCTGTACTCAGTTGGGAATGAGCATGCATGGGCCTACACCTACATGCGACGTTTTATTGTAACGTTTGTTACTACGGGCTAAATGCAGCGTAAAGCAAGAACCATATCTTACCCTAGGCAATATCCTGGTCAACAGGCCTATGTTGTGTGCCCTTGGAGTCGGTCATTGCCTACGCGATGTAAGGCCGACTCAGTCACGGTAGGGAGTCGTTAGGAAAGGAGATCCAACTCCCCATGTCAGACAATATGTGGTTGAACATAATCTAATCTCTTTTCAGGTAACAAAATTTGATTGACAGGTACCTTTATTCCCGTTGTTTAGCCATTTTGAATTACATTCCTAATGATGGTCTGCTCCTTTGAAACCCAAGTAATCCAAAAGCAAAAGTTCAAAGTTACCACGCAGCCTCTTTGCCGACAAGGGCTAAGCTCCAATAATCATTTTAAATTAAACGACTTTCCATAAACGCTTAACTAATGTAAGTTTCTTGTGTCCCTCAGAGCTTGATGGGTCGTCTCCTTGACACATTACCTTAGGATACCTTAGGAACCTCAGTGGACGCAGGTATGTTGACCTCTATGTCCGCATCCCCTTAATCTTCATCATTGGTAACTGCAGTAAAGATCAAGAGCTGTGGGTGACTGACATACCAAACTTAACAAAATCTGCCTTGTAGTTATTCAGCATATCATGGCCAGCCCAAAACCTATCCAAAGCCTTCTCAAACTAAAAAATAGTAGTGGCTGAAACTACACTCTCGGGGAGGCATTTCCAAATATTAAAAACACTACTGACAAAACTAAATTTTCGTATACTGAGTCTAAAAAACTCTTTGAGTAACTTCCGACTATGACCATGAGTATGCCTGAGTAATCGTACTAAACTTTCACCTTCAGAAAAAAAAACCATCAGTAACATCTCTGTCATACACACCTGAAACTATTTTAAAAGCCTCAATCATATCACCTCTTTACCTACGGTACTTAGGAGTTGGCAGCTTAAGTTTCTTTAACCTTGCTGTGTAGGCTAAAGTCTTTAAGGATGAATCAACCTAGTTGCTCTCCTCTGAACATTTTCAAAAGCATCAATTTTACGTTGATAAGGAGGCGACCAAACAGCAGCATATTCCAAATGCAGTCTTACCAGAGTCTGAAATAAAAGCTTGAAATTTTGCTCATCTATAACGTATACTTACATCTAATATGGCCCATGCATAATACTATTGGCCTTGCTTACTTAGTGCTGAATCAATGTGCTCCGAAAAGCTAAGACCACTGTCCACCAGAACGCCTATATCCTTCCCACAATTTGACGTTTCCAACTACTCTTCTTCCCCACTATCATTGTATAGATGATAACTCCGAGGGAGATATTCATGGTACGTATTTAGAGAGAGTTAAAACTTCGCGCTTAATCAGGATGAAATATCAAAAGCCACTTGTCTGAGTTGATCAAGATCTTTGTGCAAATCCTCGATACCGTCCATACTTCTAATTTCTTTAAGTATGTTTGTATCATCCGCAAATAAATAGGCCGTACCATTAACACACTTATGTAAATCATTTATATACATATAACAAGATAGGAAGTAAAACACTACCCTGAGGAATACCACTTGTAACTGCATGCTCACTAGATCCAACTCCATTAACAGTAACCTTTTGGCTTCTTCCATTCAAAAAATCTTCAATCCATTGCCTTATTTGGATACTAAAGCCATATACCTTAAGTTTCCCCAGAAGTCTTCAATGTGGCACTTTATCAAAGGCCTTAATAAAGTCCATACATACAGTATCAACACAACCACCGTTGTCTACCACTTTTGTCCACACATCCAAAGCATTCAATAATTGCAGTGTAGTCGATCTCCCAGAGATAAAGCAAAACTGTTTATTACAAAAACAAATATATTCATCCTCATGTGGTCAACCATAAAAGGTCGAAATATTTCCTCAAGTATTTTGCACACTACACTTGTTAAACTGACTGGCCTATAATTTCCTGGAAGGGTATTACCGCCTTTCTTGAATAAAGCAGTAATATTACAACTTTCCAAACATCTGGAACCTTACCAGTAGAAAGAGAATATTTTAGCCAAGGGTATTGTGATAGTTTGGGCTAAATCCTTGAATGCCTTTGGACCTTTGACTTACCGGTACTAACATCCAAATACTGAAGTAAATTAAAAACATCAGACTCCTTCATCATCATGTGCACACAAGGATTAGCAACCTGAACAGGTTCGATAATAGGAACTGGACCCTTAGGTTCAGCAGTCAAATCACTGCTAAAAATTTAGCTAGGACCTCAGCCTTTTCATTGTCATCTTTTGTCATTATATTCTCACCATCAGCTTTATTTATCTTTAATTTGGGTATCCCTGTTTGTATTCTACGCTAGGAGTTTGCATACTGCCAAAACCTTTTTACGCTGCTCTTGATATTTTTGCTGTACCCTTTCCCATTGTTACCTTGGCCTTTCTACCTAAATTTTTCACTTGGAGACTATAAGTTTTCTTTTGGTCTCGTGTTTCCATATACGTCTGTCAACAACGATGTTTCCTCTTTATCATACAGACAATTTTATCATCAAGTGGGAGATAATTATGCTTTTTCGCTTTTATGATTTTTTTAAGGATTTGTTCTTGGTACAAACTCATTCACAGCTTGACTAAATAGTAGCGTAAATTTTTGAGAATGCTTATTAACATCATCATTGTTCAAGCCTAACAAAATCACAATTTACACAACTTTCTGCATCAGTAGTAAGCTTTGTGGACAAAGGTGGTTCCAAGAAATTCTTTATTGAAGTCTTTTAAAATAAGGTTACCTGTGACGACAAATGACGAAAGATTAAAATTGTTAATTTATCCTTTGACGAGTGGCAATGTTTTGTCAATTGATGAAATCATCATGATGAGTCTTGGAGATGTAGCAGACGACACAAACCATTGTATTGAGTACCAAATCTCTTTCAATTCTTAGAGATCGTTTCAAAAGCAAGACAATAGACAACTTAATGCCAGCAACAACCTAGTCTCAAAGGACATACAGATGTTGGATCTCTTTCCCTTACAACTCCCTGCTCAGGGTATTATGTTACTATGCAGCTCTTCCTGCTCACGGCGCACCTTACGTGCACGTCGAAGAACGGACACATTTACAAATACCAACTGTATACTGCACACGTACGTGTAATAGAATTCCACACATTAAAATTAAATTTTCTCTTTATTAAAAATAAATGCTTTAAATTGCATTTATTTTTGCAATATTAAAACTAATAACTTTACTTACAAGGAAATATACCACTAGCTTTCACACATTTGCAGTTGGGAGCTTTCGGAACCATTTCTTTTCAGTTTGCATCGATCTAACCCAACTGTGCTTATTTTCGAGTGGAAGTACTAAAGTCAGTGAATTACAAGGTAAATTTCAGAAATCACCTGCGTAACTATCCAAGTTTTTTTTTTATCCAATATGTGGACAGGTGAGGTCAGTTTCCTTGGCGTAGCTGGTCACTTCCATACAAACACTCAGTACTCAGTGAACGTCCCACAATGCGTATATTCAGAGTTCTTACTTTTAAAGGAAGTGGTTCGTCAATAAGCTTGTTGTTCAAAACGGTTGCTTTGTCCAGAGAAAATAATGATTATATATTAGACCACCACACATTTTTCCGTCTACCAAGCAACTCTTTCATAATGAACATAAAGTGTGTATCTTTATGTATGTAAACTTACCGTTGTTAAAACAATTGTCTGCGTTTGTAGTAAGTGCCAAAAGGGGGAGGAAAAGTCCAATTACCCACAGATATTTCTCCATGATGTACGGTGACGAAAGTATCGACGAAACCAGCAATTATCACCGATAATCTACTCAACACTGACGAAAAATCGACAGGTGTTTCTTAGATAAGTGCGCGTAGGAGTGTTCATTTGTTTAATATTTGCATCTGTGTATGAACTTTGCTACATTTGCACAGCTTTATTAAACTAATATTGACTTAGGGCTCTGTATGCTATTTACAAATCAGCTGGCCTTCAAAATATCATTTAACCTTTGCTGCACACATGGAGTATTGATGCAAACATTACTTTTCGACGATCAGTCCATCCATTTTAAAGGGCAATTCTCGTCATCCCAGACGGTTTCAATTCGTCCAACTAAGCAACTTGTAGCTCCTCCCATAACTGTATGATAAAGCTCCTCTTTGTACATACACAAACCTATTCAGGCCGTGTCCTGGTAAGCATACAAGGCTATAATGCGTAATCATGGAAGTACTTCCTCGGATCCAAGTCTCTCTCAGCATTGTGTGGAATGTGAGTCTGCATCTTTTCAATTTTCAAACTTTCATGTCAATCAAAGAGCAGTAACCAACTGAGAATTTTGATACCCCTAGACTATAAATACACTTTGGGATGACGACTGTTTGTCTTTAAATCTACGCAGTCGTCACTGCCGTGGCCACATGACATACAACAACTAGACAGATGTCCTTTTTACTTTTTCGATGATTGTAAATAAACCGTCAATATGCATATTAAAATATATATCTATTACCGGTATCTATTCACAACTTCGTGGTTACTTGAAGGGTTAAAAATTACAAAAAGATACTCCATTGAATCAGCGTCTACTGACGTTCAAACTTTATGTCGTGTATCGACTTACTTAAAGTCACATTTCAATTGTTATCGCAACATGCAGTTGAGACTCATACATCGTGGTTGACACTAGGAAGAAATAACTGGCTTTAAATCACATGAGATTCGAGAATGACAACCTTTATTCAAATCGTAATTGTTTGTTTCTTCAGGGTAAAGTGAATTTAATTAAGTTTGCTCTTTGGAATAAAATATGCATGACAGTGTGTGGTCGAAAATAATCCTGAGAATGCTACCCCTGCAGCACTTGGGCAGAAAATCTTTGATGTGTGAAAAAGCCTGTCACAACCATATCATTAAAATTTTTGGCAAGAGCACCCAGCCTTCTCCTTCCCCTGCTTATGAGAATAATTAATCACTGACATTTTTATCCACGAGGAAGATTAGCCTTGAAAATAGTCTTAGTTTAGAACAAACGTGTAATGCAACCCATTGTAACACAACTTAATTAGACACTTGACAGTATTTTATACTCCTCACTCTTATTGAACGAAATATTATTTACGTGCACCTCGCACAGTTACTGATGCTTTGACTGAGGTGGTCGACCTAGTTAAGGGACTTTGTACGTTCGTTACTTAAGTGTTTAAATACTGAAACTGAAAATTTTAGAGTCGTTGACAGCTCCAGGTGGTTCTTACCTCGTCATCAATCATTTTAATGAATAATCCAAGCAGTGCACAAACACGGCTTCGTTTGTCACATGTAATGTTTGTGTTCTGTCTAAGGTAAATCTAGAACCATGCTGATGCATTCATGCATGCACAACTACTGTCTCATAACCCACAACAAAATTATTGTTTTTTATAGTGAACCAGAACACGGAAAAGGTCTATGATGGGATAGACAAGATGAAGGATGCACATTTTTATAAGGTCTCACACAATAACGCTCCTAAGATTTGTCATGGTCATAGTACTTTGATAGATCGACATAAAAAGCGATACGTTCAAACAGTAAATTCAAAAGAAAGGGAGTCCTTATGACTGTTCAAAAAATAAATAAAAAAGATGTGAAATTCTGTTATATGAATGGAAGAGGCGTCCTGAATTTCACCTTTTACAAACTTTCCTTTCAATACTGTATGGTAGTTGCATTACATCGCTGTTAGTATTATCAAAAGTAAACTTATTCTGAATTTTCGTCAGATAGTAAGAAAAACATCAACTAACCGACTCTAACACAATCCTCTGCTGACGTGACCACAAGAAAGTACATAAGAAATCCACGAAAAAGAAGCGTTGTAGCCATTTTACTTCACAGCAATGAAAATTTGTCAGTTGCTTCCTTTTCTCCCTAAGGAAGATACCGGACTCAACAGATATAAGTGGTTGAATATCAGATTGAGACTATTGTAACCGATGGACCAGCACATTAGATAAAACAAGTCTCTAGATTTGACAGGATAGACTGCAAGATCTCTGTATGAAGCCTGAAGTCACCTACATACACTTTGGACAATTCAACCCAGACATTTTTTAACGATTCCTTGTTGCGGTTTCATATTGTACCAGCAACTTTGCCTCTCATATCACATGACCATTGACTTTGACTAAAATGATACGAACAATCAAAGGGTGTGGAGAAATATCACTTTCAAAATATCCCGCAGGTGTGCCGCAAAGAAACCATATCTAAATAAATTCTGATTTTTAATGGATTTCTAAATATTCTGAGAGTAGGCCTATGTTTCGTGGGTATATTACAACAAGTGCAAAATGCGTCCAAAGCTTAGCTACATTGAAACATTCAGAAGGATAACAGCACATCAAATCATGGTCCTGCTACAATTACAATTTTAGGCTTCACTTAGTCAAACAATATGGATTAATGAAAGGGGCGCCGTGGCAGGATTAGCAGACAGAGGTGACTTCTTTTTTCATTTTGCTGAGCCGAGGGAATAAGATAGACCGTGGGCTGTTTATAAATTGATAGCAGCTTCACGTCCCTAAAAATCATGCAAATCTGCGGATTCCTGCCTTTTAAAAATTATAAAGGTGAATGGTCTCAACATCGAGAACTGAAAAATTCGCAAGTTATCTTGCGAAAAAGCCGTTCTCATTATAACAAGCTTAAATCACGCTTTTCTGAGCTCTATTTAAATAAGCAATGAGTCAAAGGGCTGCATGTTCTAAAGTACCGTACATTGAATGGGCTACTGTTGCGTCGGCTCTTCGTGGGTTTGGCTGAAGATGTTATGATTATGTTGGTTGTACATTAAACAGTACACTTGAATATTGTGTAGTAAGAGATTCACTTTAATAACCGTGTCAAGGTGACCCCTTGCCAAAACCGAAATCTGCTGAGATTTGCCGACGGAAGCGGAAATTTTCTCCCAACACTAATAGGGGCAGTTTTATTTCAATGAATATTTACAAAATTGCCCCGTTTGTCCTAAGATTACAAATTTCGCGTCCTGTCGGCAAAACGCAGCAGATTTCGGTTAAATCTGGTGTGAACTCACCTTCATAGGTGTAAGAAGGTTGGAGGAGGGCAAGGGGAAAACGCCCCCACTTTTGAGAGTGCGGGAGAATACCCATTTCGCCCTACACTTTCACGTATGGATGCCATAATTCATCTTGTCTTCATGCTAACATAGTGCTTTGGGATGTATTTTCAATATTTCCCTGTGTATTACACATAAACCGTTACTTTACATGACAAAACTTAAAAAATTTTCGCGCGATTGGCGAGCAATATACTTTACCTTCATTTCCCATTTATGTTACAAAGAAGATAGGATAAGGGTAGCTTTCATCTGTCTGATGAAACTATGTTAAAAGAGTATGGGTATCCATGTGTTTTTAGAGAAATCCCTTTGGCGACATATGCTTATGTTGTAATTTTTGTTGGTTGTTTTCTTGACACTTCAGTATATCTTTTTCGCATGTAACTGAAAAGAACAACTATCAAGAATTTTAGGGGGTGTGGAGAACACACGGCCCACAGGCGGGGTATAATCTGCGTTTGAAGAGACAATTGATCTGGCCTGTGACAGGGGCTGCCAGGCGTTTTCGTCTTACCATCAGAGGGCGCTATCATAGAGGGTCTCTAGTTCCTAAAATATGTTGGTGCTCAGTATAAGCAATGGAGTATACTCCATTGCCTATGCTGAGCACCCATACCTTTACGTAGAGAAAACAAGTCAGTGAGCCACAACTGGAAAAAGACCGTTGCCGGCCAGACTTAAACCAATTGGTTAGAAACTGAGCCGTAAAATCTCATCTAAATCTTAATCTAAACCTACAAAGA
>WURT03453042.1:7537-19652 GCA_009936505.3 Holothuria glaberrima
CCTTAAATTTTTCTATAACCGACTTCAAAGACGAGGGCGCGGTACCCAATCCAATTTTAATAAATTTGAATTTGAATTTGAATTAATAAACTAAACGAGAATTTCCTACTCTTAACGTATTAAATGATATTTCTCAGGTATCTGTTGTTTTTAAACCCTAGCAAGCTGGAGCAAAGTACCCAATTAAAAGTCTATCGAAAAGTTACCGTATCAAGGGGAACTAATGAGATGATGTCCCTTTTACTTGCCCTTTGCGCCAACAGCTTTAATATAAAGATACAAAGTGCGACCAATTGATTGGGACTTGTAAATATTGTCGATTGTGTACGATGTTAATGCCGAGAAATCCTGATCCTAAAAGACGTCAATTTGTTCAACGATTTAATAAGCTTGCAACTCTTGTTATTGTTTAACGGAGACGTTGGCAAATTTTCGGTTTGAATCTTATCTCGTGAACCTTATCAAGGAAAGTGCATAGTTGATGGGAGAGGTAATTATATCAACCAAGTATTCAAATATTAGGCTAATTTAGAGATAGTTGGGATCTGTTTAACCTTTGAGTTGTGATCTATGCCCGAAATGAAATTAAAAAGCTTGCCTTTGTCCGGTAGTTGTCACATTGAAATCAGTCCTTTGAGCCAAAAGTGGTAACAACCATCCAAACGGAGTATGTATTTTGTTATCAGCGTGGTTCATAACTTGATCATTTACTAAGTTGGACAGTGGTGAATTGCCAAACAAGTCGGAATTGTGATCAACGGATTGCGTTACTTAGGTAAGATGATTTTCGTCAAGTGTTTTGCTTCACCTATGGGTAGCTCTTCATGGGGAGTAGTTTATAACTGAAACTTAAGTAAACCGACTATTTCGAGGGCCATCTTCGCTCAAATAGTTACAATTTTGGAAAGCGTCTTTAGATATTTGTTTGATGGAAAACTCTATGTAAGTTGAGCGTAACATTACTTTTCTTAAAGTAGCAAGTGACAGATGATTTCCACCACCATTCAAAGATGCAAAGATTTGGTGGAAAGTCGAATCTTGTTCGGTCTTCCTCTTCCAAGACCTGCCCAGTTGCCGGTTTATAAACAGAATCCTCTTCCATAATCCACTGTTTGTACGTACAGGCGCGGATCCAGAGAGGCATTTTGCAGGCTCCAACACTTCCTCATCAGCCTTTTAGCCCACTTCTTGTTTTGAAACGATGCCAAAGGAGAGAACAGTGTTTTATGTATACTTGTCGTGATAGCCAGATAGCCAGAAATGCCATTAAACAGTGTTTAATGTTAGTTGTACCCAGACCCCCTCCATCAATGTTTTAGATATTTGACATTAGTAAGTTGGTACTTTGTCATCAGGGAGCTAGCCCCTCCCTTTTGTAAAATCCTGACGTAGACTATATTTTGTTGGTAGAATCTTTGTGATACTCAAAGAAGCTTATTTTGGATGTGTCTGTAAGTTAGCTGTCTGCGTATTTGAACTCTTCTGAACAAACAAACGTGTTCGTGTGTTGATTTAGCTAGGCAAACTTTTGTGTTTACACGGGTAAGATTTTGTCCGCGATATGTGTCATTTACACCCCCAGATTATCAACGATCAATATTTAGAAGTATCTTGTTGTTGCTTGTACGTCATTTCACATTTTAATGACAATTGCGATTCCAAACTTCATCTTGTTCTCTGATTCTCAGTGTGCTGGATCCTTCACCAGGAAGTTGCCATCCGAATGGAGATAGCTCGCCAGAACTTCCTTTGAAGTGAGGTTTACTCATTCAAGTTCATCTAGTAATCATTCGATTATCTTGCTTTTCAGGTTTGTATTAGAACTAAGCTGGATTAAAAGCTAACGCAAGGGGGTTTGTCGTCTGATACATCTGGAGAAGAACTTTGGCGATTGTATCCATTGCCATGACATTGCCAATCGCCTAAAAATAAGTATTTTACTCTGAGACTCTGGTGTCGCTTGGTATCGCAAATGAGATCTCATCGGCTTAGTTTTATGTAAAATTGTAAACATGGATTTATGTACGGATATTTTAGGAAACTTGAGGAAACATTTTGGAATGCAGTACAAGAATCGGGCTTCTGTCTCTTTACTCCTGGTTTTTAATAAGCGCAATCAGTTTGGGTTGTATTAATTACTTGTTCAATTGAACCTTTGTCGTGCTTCTAAGCTACAAAACAGAAGAGAGACAAGAAAGAGTGCTAAAGACGAATTATTGTTTTCCCGTTCTTTTATCATTTGCAGGAAGTACGAAATGACTTGATTAATTTCTTCAAAGCAACTTGTGTAGCTTATTATCATACAGCAGAATGTCAAACTACAATGAAAGTTATATTCAAGATGAGGAGTTAGAGATGACTCTTCGATTTGATCAAATTTCATTCATGTATCGCGATGTGCCGTCTGCTCTCCAAAGGTTGAAAGATTCCGAGGACCGCGAAATTTCTGTTCATCAGGTGACTAAAATAAGTCCAATAGTTATTGTGATTTGACGCCACATATTGTTAAATTGAATTACGGCCTACTAACAGGTTTGTGGACTTTACCCTGGAACCCGTTTTGAAGTTTTGGAAGTAAAAACTATTCTCATAATAGTACAAATTCAAAAGTGATTGCTTGTGTGCCGCTACTATGCCAATTTGCAAGGCTCGAGAGCTACTGAAGGTCCAATACGATGATGGCTGCCTACTTTAAACCTCACTCAAAAGTACATTTTTACACGTTGAAATGCTATAATGCCAAGCACTGCTTAAATCGCTGCTGACTTGCTTCATATTTGCAAAATTCATTCATATGTATGTACATGGTAAATTGAGCACATCTTTTTAGCAGAAGACTGATCCTCTCCCCCAAAAAGTATCAAATGGGTTAATTAACCAAGGTAGGTTTTAGCGGAATGAATTCCTTTACAGTAATGGTGACACTATAGGAATTACCTCTGTCGTGTAAACAGTGACGCAACGCCATCAAAGATTCAATTCCAAGTAGTAGAAGCAGTTGGACGTGTCCAGGCCAGCTTTCGTTTTCAGTTGTAGAATTATGATATCTTGTATCCCAGCCACTGGTTTCTGTTCGTGAATTGCTTTGAAAGCCTTTTTGGTTCAGATTGTGTTAAAAATCCTCAATCATTGATTCAGAATTGTGCAAGTGATATGCCTCAAACACCTCCGCGCTCAAAACTATTAACATTGCACATTGTTGATAAGGACTGGAATTAAAGTCAGAATTGTAAACGAGCTGTCTTTAATCTCCCACCTACCCCTCTCTTGCCTTTGAAGACTGTTCGAAACGCCACCCTACACGTCCTCATATGCCATGATACTACTTTTAGTTACATACACATTTCATGCCCTCTTAATTATAATTTTATAAATCTAAGGTGTAGATGTGCACGTGTACGGCTAATCAAACTGTGTCTTGGGGTGCCACAAGGGCGTAGTAAGCGGGGGGCTGGGGGCGACAGCCCCACGAAATTTGGGGGCTGAAGTATGCTTTAGCCCCCACTTTCCAAGCAGGAAAACCCGTTATTCGTCTCTTCTGTAATAGTTGTCAAAAATTTGCAGTACTTTACCTTAGAATTTTTGTCCAAATAATGCACTAGATTGCATCTAAGGGCCCTCAAATATTAAAAAATTTTCCATAGGACTAAGAAATTTCAAAAAAATGTGCAGTAATTAACCTTAAAATTTGTCCAAAATAATGCACCAAATATCATCTAAGGGCCCACAAATATAAAAAATTTCAAAGGGCTAAGAAAAATAAAAACATTCAGTAATTTACCTTAGAATTTGTCTAAAATGATGCACCAGATTGCATCTAAGGACCCTCAAATATGGAAAAAAATTTCCAAAGAGCTAAAGAATATCAAACATGTGCAGTAATTTACCTTAAAATTTGTCCAAAATAATGCACCAAATTGTATTTTGTGACTGACAAACATCACAAAATTTTTTAAAAGACTGAAAAATGTCGGATTTTAGCAGTAATTTACCTTAAAATTTTTCTAAAATGATGCACCAAATTGCAACTTAGGACCCAAAAATATAAAAAAAAATTCCAAAGGACTAAGAAATGTCAAAAACGTGCATTAATTTACCTAAAAAATTTTAAAAAATGATGCACCAAATTGCATCTATGTACCCTCAAATATTAAAATTTTCCAAAGGAGTAAGAAAAGTAAAAAATGCTTTGATTTACCTTAATTTTTTTCCAAAATGATACACCAAATTGCAACTTAGGACCCTAAAATATCAACAAATTTTTCCAAAGGACTAAGAAATGTCAAAAATGTGCATTAATTCACCTTAAAATTTTTCCAAAACGATGCACCAAATTGCATCTAAGGACCCTAAAATATCAAAAAAAAATTCCAAGGGGAGGGGATACTCCCTCCCCTCAGACCCCTCCCCCAGGACGGCGATCCGAAACAAGGTTCAGCCTCCAGTCTTGAACAGCTTCCTACGCCTATGGGGTGCCAGACAAAATTGTGGTGGACAGAAGGGTTAAGACCGGAGTCCCTTATTTATTTCCTCTGTAAAAATGTCAACAACTGGGAGTTATTTTCCTTAAAATGTGTCCAATATGTTGCCCCAAATTGAAATCAATCTAAAGACTCTCAAATATTCAAAAACTTTTAAGAGGGAGAGGCAGACACTCTCTAATACCCCTCCCAAGGACAGCAATCCGAAACAATCTCCCCAGTCTCCAACACCTTCCTACGCCTATGATCTGTATTGGATCCCGTATTAGTATTTGTGGTACGCCAAAAGATAATGTCTATAATTAATGTGCTTTCTTTAATTAGGTGGCCATAGAAGGCAATGTCAATTTGATGAGGAAAGTCCTCAAGGACATCACAATTGGAGACCTGGAAAAGCTTGATGAAGAGCATATGACTCCTTTACATTACGCTGTTCAACACAACCATGTTGAAATTGTTAAGATCTTGCTAGAAAAGGGAGTTGGTAAGTTAGCCTTCCCTATTTTTTCTTTTTTTTTAATTCCCGCTTTTTCGTGCTCAATTGCTCGATATTTTTATGTTTCAGTCTTGAGGGTAAGTTGTAGGCTGGTCGGAAGGATTTTACGTAAGGGGTCACTTTTGTGAGGATGCAGCCCGAACCTGCCAAAAACAAAAGAACGAAACTTTGATGTTAAGTGTGGGGAAAGTTTTAAAGCTTAACATTGTTTGGACTCCTGACCACTGGTCATCAAGATAAGTGCACACACATACAGCCAAACATCTCTCGTGGTGCTGTACATTGTCATACAGGGCAATTATTTGTTACCTCGGAATATTGTCGCAGCCGCCCTCCGACTTTGATCAAGTATCCTGTTATGAATGAACCTAGACAAAGGGAAGGTCCTCAGCCAGTAACGTTTTGTCATTAATCACAGCTGTATTCCATTGTACCTGGCAAACAAGATAATTACACGACTTGAGTAGATGGTAATTATGCCGTTTGATCATTCCGCAATTTCAGTTTTCAGAAAATCAGAGAATCAGCCGAGCCAGGTTCGATTATGTGTCCTTTGAAATTGTCAAGAAACAGGCGTCTCTGAGGAGCTATTTTCTGGCATTTTGCATGAATACAACAACACACCGCTAAAAGTTTAGCTTTCATCTAATCTCAGATAGGGCTCGGAATACTTCCACTTCAAGATGATCAGCTGGCCTTGACTCAGAGAGTCCAGATTCAGATGTTGGCACTATCCAAGTGAAGTACCACTTGACCATTAGTTGAGGAAACAACTGCCAATATGAGTTTCCCATTGTCAGAATGATCCTTTTCAGGTCATGTTAATTCCATGCGACTTTTCTTTCATTTAACGTATTAGTTTGTCACTTACTGTTCTGTTTTTTGAGAATTTGTGCTACAATTAAAAACAAAAATTTTCAACTAGGTATGAGTTGAATGGTCTCTATACTAGACTACGGCCCTGGTAAAAGTCAAGGCAAACAAGCATAAGTATGAACAGATGGCAACTCTACGGTTCCACAGCTGCTTGAAGAGCTGAACATTCTCGTGGCCTGGAGTCCAGTGATCATAATCCGTTGCCAAAGTCCAGGGCGACGCCCTAAACTCTGTAAGGGTACCGTAGTTGCCAAAATAGGAAAACGAACATTATGAAGCACTTCAATTACTTTGGATTAGTAGAGATCATAATTTGTACCTAAAGATTGTAGTCGAAGTGGGAACGAGAAGACCATGAAACTTCTTAAAGAAAAATCATTGTTTGTAAATGTATCTAAAAAAGCAACGAAAAGCGATGTGAAAGATATGCCTGAAAACGGTTTGCGCAACGAGTTGTATCGTCTTTAAATAATGTACAACACGCTTAAAATGCTGTTCGAGTATGAGTTCATAAGGGAGTTTGTATTTCCTAACTTTAAAAAAGGTGGAGGTGTATGTCTGGATATCGGATAAAGATTCCTAATCCTTGCACTATTGTCCTTATGATGTTTGTTGGGCATGGAGCGAGAACTTTCACTTCCCATACTAAAAGCTGCTTCGTTAGAGACAGTAAAACCTCTCTAACAAGATGTCTGCCACTCAGGTTAGACTTTTATGAGTAAAAACATAGGGAATCAACTGGGATCAGACAATTCTTGAAATATGTCTTCTAACTAGTGAAAGAGCCCGAGGAAGAACTACCTGGTGCCTTCTTTACCAGTGTCCCTCTGTAACTGCAGCGAAAAGCAAAGTAATAAGCCTAAGTGTGAGACCCTTATTATTGAATAACTCCGACAAGGTTGAGACGACACGGAACGAAAATGAAAAATAAAACTTCAAGCTGCGGCTGGATCATTTCGCCCTCGCTTCTTAATTTTATTGTGGATAGTTTTAACAGTTGAACGAAATCGCAACGAGATGTGCGAATTTCCACAATAGCTGTACTACCGACGATTTAGCTAGACATACTACTGCCTAAGAATACAATGTGTGTGTTTTTATTTACTTTCCTTACAGATTCTAATAGCCATACTCAACACAAAGCCAACCCCCTTCATTTTGCTGCTCGTTACTGGAGGCCCATGAAGTGTGTTGTTGACATAAATGTAAGTATTTCGATTTTCTCGCAAAGGCCATATCTCATTGGAACATTACTAGATGTTGAAATATGAAAACTCAGATTGGAAAAACTTAGAGAGATTTCTTGGTGCAATGACCAAAACTTTTTTCCAACAGGTTAGTATTTTAAAAACATAATTTTGATACTAAAGGGTGGCGCACAATGCTCCGACCTGACTATGACGCGAACATGAAGCCTCACCGTCGGGTCAATACAGGAAGCCTCAAATTTTCTTCCCGGTCCGACTGTGATCCGACAGTTAGTCCGCGCAACCAAATTGATCAGAGCAAACATGATTCATATCCGTCGTTTAGTCGGGGAACGTTGCGTGGCATTTGTGTCAGGTAGTGGCACTTATTGATACTGGCCCAGCTACCACCCGATTAGCAAATGTAAAGGTGCTGTAGGATCACGTATTGGTAGTAGAAAGTAAGGAGATGCGGCCTTCATATGGACAGGGTAACCACTGTAAAAGTAGCATTTTTGTCTGCGCTATGGTTGCAAAACCAACGATGCTGGTGCAAACCGACTACTGACGACTACTTTGCAGCAACATACCTGTGAAGCAATTACTTGTCAACTCATCTTCGGCGAATAGTCAGGTGGGTTGCGTAGGATCACAGTCGTAAGGGTGCAGCGTGCACAGCTCTAGTTCAGTTGTACAAGAAGCATCGAGTTTTTTTTTTTTTTTTTTTTTTTTTTGCAAGCCTTTAGGCTGTTAGGGAGTTTGGTTTCAACCTTAAATTCCCTTTTGCCAAGCGGTGTTAGGGGAGGAAAAGACAACGCGCTCTCCCTTTTTGACCATTTAAACAAAAGTAAGCGCTTAGATGTGGAATGGTGCTTAACGTTTCAATATTTACGTTAATATGAAACTTGACAAAGGATGATTTTATTACTTTGTTCGAGAGAAAAATATATACAATCAGTGAAATCCTGGTAATGTGGATAGGTCAAAAGTTCGTACATAGATAAAGGTAACATTCTGTTGGAAAAAGTCACTGGCATACAGCTATCAAAGAAGGCTGCAGCATTATATTAAGATTCTGCCGACAATCGTCTTTCAGGACGAGATCCGGATGGCTTAAGGTCCTCCCGAGAACGTTTTTATTAAAAGGCTCTAGAAACTATTTGGACCAACGTTACCGAAATATTTTCGGTGACGATGATCTCAAATTCGCTATAGACCGAAAACCGTTGTTTGAAATTGTTAAGATGCTGCGGCATCCGACGCTCTTTGCTGCTCTTGTCATCGTACGACCATTAAGGGCCCGTTAGGGTAGAACGGCAAAGACCAGTAACTTCTAGGGTGTTCACAATTGTGGTCGTTGGGGTAAATTTCAAGTATCTACAAATGAATTTGGGAATGAACGGACTACAAACCATCTTTTTAATTAAACTCAGATTAATCAATGGTCAAGTTTCTGTAGGGTGGCATAGTTGATACGCGATTGAATTGGGGAAAGAGCCTGAATTGATATTTCAAACAATAACTTAACTCAAGTTGTCCTAATAAAAATAATCTTGAGGTCATTTCAAGCACGTTTTCTTGCAAACTTGTAATTATGAGACTTCTGTTTAAATTGAACCGAAATTGAGCGAACAGAAATAAGATTGAGTTTTGGATTACACGTAAGGTGCGATAAGGTTTCTAAATTTTTTGCAAGAAAAGTTGATGTACATTCCATGAAAATCGATGACAATTCGTTGTGCGAAAGTTTAATGGGGAAAACTTTCGACAGACACTTTTAAGGTTTTGTGGGGATTCAAAAGCCCCCTTCCCCTCCTGTAAGCTGCTGCATTAATTTAGATACTTTGTCAAGAAAATATAGGAACCGACACAGTTCTTTCAACGATCCTCCAGGAATCTTTTGCAATAAAACAAAAAGTATGAGACCTGTTTTACTTGTGTAACCAAAAAAAGAACGCATTGATGCATTTTCTGTTAATAATGCAATAATCTAGATAAAACGGAATAAAGCAATCTGACATTTTCCTGTTGCTTTCATAGTCTTTTGTACTGCAGTTGTTATGAGCAAAACCAATGTTTCTTATGAGTATAGGTTCAATAATTTGACTGCTCATGAGCACATCCCGCAAGGTTTGGGATAAACGTTACACACCGGTACCTACAACACGTGCTAACAAAGATGAATTTATTTTAAAACATTGTCGAATCATCTTTCTTTTTCTTTTTTTTAAATCTGTAGCAGGTGTGAGGTGGGTTCTTATGTGTGGTTTTGTGTTCTTAGCTGCTTATAAACTGGCTGTTTTGTGTAAAAATATGATTTTATATCCGCCGTAAAGTAGGATGGAGAACCCTATATTTGTGCAGTTAGAGTGGCTTCACGTAGATTTAGACTTAATGATACCTGTATATACTGCACGAAAATTGTGAGGGCATGTAATATGTGGAAGCAATATGCTATGTGATTTGCTAGGTTTGTTTATCCAGGGTGTATCCCACAATTCCACGAGGTATTCGAAGTATCAAACGGGCTGGTTGTGTCAACCCTGGCAACTTACAAGGAGTTAACTTATTGACAACATAATAGTTGATAAGTATCTGCTTATTTGTTTACCTAGTCAAACAAATCGTCAGGGTTAGAACAAGAGGAGGAAAACATGATTATTGTATTGAAAAAAGCAGGCTCTGATGTGAATCATACGGACAAAGACGGAATGACACCGCTTCACCACGCCGCAATACATGACAATGAAGTAGCTGTGTCCGAGCTCCTAAAATGTGAAAATATCCGGATTGAGGTATGCTTTTCATGGTTTCCGTACTCTTTGAATTATGTTCACAGTAAATATGACATGTTGCTCAGCTTTGTTACTTAAGGACGCATTTGTAGAAGCCTTAGCCTCCATGCCATCGCCAGTTTATTTTTTCCCATAATGAGTCCCTGTGTAATTATATCGGCTTTTAGTCCTATGTGAGTTGGATTGTTTCAAAACATAATCAAATAGAGCTCTTTGAGGCTTTTAGAAACCTACTCGTTTTAATATAGTCAAAAGCTTATTCTAATGTCTACAAATTTCTGTTATGCTTAAGAGATCTCGTTGATCCCACCTTAAAATACTGTGACCGCGTAAGTAGTTACAGGTCTAAATTTCTTGTCAGTTTGACAGACATGAAGAAATCGTTTTTATTGATTCATTGACAGATACAAGACGGGCAAAATATGACGCCTCTGCACGTTGCATGTACCCATGGAAGCACAAAAATTGTGTCCCTGCTTATTGACAAGGGGGCTGATATTTGTTGCAAAGACGATGAAAGAAACACTCCACTGCATCTGGCCTGCCTAAGTGGCTACGCAGATATTGTAAAGTTGTTATTTTCAGCTGGATTAGAACAAAAGAAGTTAAAAAGGGTAAGGTAGACAACAAACCATACATCAAAGTGTTCTGACCATTGCACTTTCATTTTTGTCATTGTAAGCTGTTGTTATTCGTCAAACATTTCAGTCTTCAGTATTGGACACCTGCCACTCAAATAGATTCAAACAATTTTAATGTTACATCAAAAAAAACTGGGTGGGCGAATTTCACAATTAATGTTTTAAGTATAAATACTCTCTAATTCAAGGCTAGATAAAAAGGCTAGGAGGGAAGAAGAGCGACGATCATTACAGGGTTGAATTGAATGGTAGACCCCTTTACAAAATTATAATGATATTTGAGTTATTATCATATTATGGGACGCATTAGACAGAATATTTGTTTTTAACTAAACCAATCTTTAGAGCTTATTTTAAGGTTATTCAACAATTCTGTTACCCTTGGCAGCCAAGCAGGTCTTACAAATAGAACTTATAAAGGTGACTATAATCAAGTGACCAGTGGTCCGTACTGCACCTACCAACGTGTATAGAGCGCATCACGTCTCCATGGATTCAAAGAAATCATAATACTGACCTTGCCCAATTTTTTTGTCTAACATACTAGATGCTGAAGGATACGGAATGTAATAATCATGGTACTCCGCTTCACTTGGCCGTAGACAACGGGAAAAATGAGATCATTGAGCTTTGCTTGAAACATGGTGAGTGATGTACAGATTCCAAAGCTCATAACGGTCGAATAACACGAATTGACGTGATTATATCCTATAGTTGGACAATTCTAGCCACTTTCGATTTGATGCTTTCCCAGATTATCAATACAACATCTTTAATTATCAATCTTTAAGGGATTCAAATACCGATACCATGTTTGCTTAGTACTATTTCATTTTTATCAGATGCTGACGTTAATGCCATCTGTGGAAGAAGGAATACACCGTTACATGCCGCATGTGACAGCAATAATCTTGGAACAGTGAAGCTACTTCTGAATCATGGAGCCAGTGTTAACGGTGGCAATGTTGACCAAACGACACCTTTACACAAAGCTTGCCTGACAAATAGATTTGAGGTTGTGGATCTTTTGTTACAAAAGTGAGTTTTTCAAATTTTTTTATCTCTTTTCTGAGAGTCATTTTTTCTTCATAAAAGACCCACTGTGGACATACTATACTGGCGAAGGATTTTAACAACGTAGTTAGTTCAAATCTGTTACCTTCTCCCTATTAGTCGGCTTTTTTTTATAAATTTAAGTCTTTCATGCAGCTTAGAAGTTATTATATCACTCCCTTACTTGTGTCATTCCCTGCCTGCATCATAACTCTTATCTAATGTAATTTGACGTCTTCTGTCAAGAATTCAAGATCCAGTTTTACATTTAATTGGGTTAACGCTCTATAAAAAAAGCTCAGCCAAGGGTGGATCCAGCTAAGGCTATGTACATGGTCAATGTCGCCGGAGAGGCCCACTAATGTGGATAGTTTAAGGTAAACAGAATCTATCACCAACGCAATGCATGTAATGAATTCCACCGATCGGAAACACAAATAATACGGAAATAAAAATATGCCATTAAACTTTTTTTTTACTTTTTATTCACACAAAACTAAAGGTCTACAGCACATACCGCTTGCCACCATACAAACTGACTCTAAACGAGGCCATTTATCCTTCAGGGTAAATTGACTCTGCCTGT
>WURT03453153.1:0-22382 GCA_009936505.3 Holothuria glaberrima
CAACAAAGTTAACTTCAGGCTCCTCCTCCAATTCAAACAGAACTTCCTGTCTTAGTACTGTACACCTCTTAGACAGCTACATTAGCCTGCACTAAGTTTTAATTAATTGCCCCAGGCACAGTATGTGGGATAAATTGTCAAACTCAGTTGACTGTGCGATTCATTGTTGACCAACCAGAGAGAAACTGTATTGTTTGAATGAATGTCAATCAAAGTGCAATTATCAACTTTATTTGGACCTATGGAGATAGTCCTAAATATGTTTGGTCAGTTAGTTGCAGGCAACTTTGTGTTTGGGGGCATGCCATATCTCCTTCAAGCTTACCATTTTGATCTATTGTTTTCGCATAATTTTCGCTGTACGAACTTTTGTGACTTCGAATGAACTTTCACCCCCACACAAAACAAACATATTCGTGTAATAAGTATGCGGCATCCAAGTGAGAAATACCTCAGTTTACAAGGTTTCCGTAGTTTCACCGCCGGTAACCCCAGATGACCTTTGACTGGTACCGAAAACAACAGGCATAATTTTCTACGTATAGGCTAACGCAGCGACATTCCACGTAAGGAAAATAGTCCCAATTCCTAATTTGAGATACGCTGTGTCAAAGGATTTTCAGTTTTGGACACCTGGTAACCTCAGACAACCTCTGATCTCCACCAAAACAATAACATTCTTCACCTCAATGTAAAATTTTTACATTCCTACTACAGTAGGTATGAGAGGACGAAAACTTAAAAAATAAATGTTTGCACTAATTGAGACCGGGCCGTGAAAATGGGAAACCGAGCCTTTTCCTCTACATTGTCTATTCCTGAGATACCGTGTTTACGAGCAGTTCACAAGGTTACGTAATTTCACGTATTGACCTCAGATTACCTTGGGAATCCATCAATAGAAATCTTTCTCTCAATATGACAAATACATAAACCAAGTAAGGAAGTATCCATCATTCCTATCTTGAAATATCGTATTTAAATTTTTATTTCAATTTCTGACTTCTGGTGACCTCAAATGACCACTGACCTCCAATTAATACAATAGGAACCTTCCTGGCAATATTACAAATCTATATACCTAGTATGGGAAATATTCATCGTTGTTATCTTGAGATAACGTGATTTCGGCGTTTTGCAAGTGTTATGTAAGTTGTTGTATAAGTGTCAATCATCTCTTTCTTTAAATATCGGGTTCACATAGTTCTCGGTTTTTAACTTCTGGTGACCTCAAATGGCATCTGGCCTTTCCTAAAAGCAACAGGATTCTTTCTCTTAACATGACAACTTTGTATGCAGAATGTACAAATTATCCATCATTTCTGTCTTGAGAAAACGTGTTTACAAACAATTTTCTCGATTTTCTAATTTTGTCTCCGATATCCTCAGATAACCTCACTCTGTACGAAAAACGGCAGAGTTCGTTAACTAAGCATTACGTATCAACATACTAAGTGTGAAATGTATCCGTGATTATTACTTTGAGATATCGTGTTTTCAATGGTTTAGGTTTTGACCTCTAGTGACCTTAAATTACCTTTGACCTCCACCGAAAATAAAAGGGTCTTTCTCTTAATATGATAAAGCTGTATATAAAGTATGAAAAGTACCCTCAACTGCTGCCTTGAATATCGTGTTTACAAGTTATGGGTCACAAAAGACACACACACCCACATACACACACGCCAGCGTGATTGCATAGTCTTTTCGCCTTCGATAAGGAATCAAAAATGGAGGGCAGAACTATGTACTTGTTGCCATACAAATATACCTTTAAAAATTTAAGTGACCTTGACAAAGTCGCCCCTAAACAAAGTCACGTCAAGTTCTCCCATGGAGCTCATACTTGGTAGTAGCTCCACGGTTCTTCTAAGTTTAGTGCATCAGTTACCTTGAGAAGATATGATAGTGAAAGGAGGAATGAACTAAAATTTTTTCTTGGTAAACTTTGTGAATGAACAATACCACCTGGAGCATTTCTTTGAACACAGTTAATGTTTTAGTCCAAGTAGGTTAGACAATTTGAAAATTATTAAAAAGGTTGGAGTTTTAGGAAGGGAATGAATTTCCAAATGAAAAGTGTCTTCACAGGTGTGGGGCACGGACTGATGGAAAGAGTAAGTGCAAGACTACAGTTCTTTAATTCTTTTTTATCAAAGTATATTTTAGTTTCAGTTCCTGTCAGTGTTCAATTTTACTACAAATTTATACATCTGCTAAGAAGTGAAGAAATTCTACTTGTCCCCATGATTCCACGAATGCATTACTGGGGCGGTAATTGATCCTTTCTTAACTTCCCAAGGGTGGAATGAGCAATTTTTCGTTTAGCATACGTGGTAAAAATTTGTCTTTTCTAGTCACACCTTTGTATACTCTTGAATCAAACGAAGAGCAGGACTGTTAAAAAAACCTAGCTTTCACGCAATTTTATCAAAATCGAACGTTCTACTTTTTGAGTGCATTGAAGGTAGGAGCATAACCGGAGCATGTGACCGGTAAGGACAAAATTACTTGGGACTACGTAGCCGCTGTCGCAGTTCTTAGTATCATGGAATTAGCTTAAACTAATAAGACATTTGCATACTATGGACTTAGCGTTTTAAACTAATGTTGACTGCAGGTCTGATGGATAGACATAGGTCAGATTCCTAGCTATTATCGCTATTCCGACCAAAAGAGTGTCACCAAACTGTTCCTTGGATTTTCTTTGCTTTGCAACTCTTCAAAGAATGTAGTTTCCTCTTGCACATAATATGTACGTGGAAAGTTAAAAATACTAGTATGCACAGAGATGAAGTATTTGTAAACGAAAACTATGCAGCTACAAATGTGGGCGTTTTAAATTTCGTCAAACGTAAGTCGTTTCCGTTAATTTGTAAGTCATCAACCGTTTTCGACCTGTTCAAAGACAAACGTTTTCAAATTAGACACCGCTTTTTTACTTATCATGGCAGATAATAAAATAAGAACACCATTAACTTTTCAAAGACACACTTTTCAGTTCTTTAACCCCGCTGACTCCACGTCATGCAATTTTAACATTTTTAAAAGAGGGACTCAGTACATCGGTAGGCTCAGTCCTTTGATCGTTTGGTGGTTGTCTACAGGGGCGTAAAGAGTAAAGGAATTCTCGGAATTAGCAATGAAGCTGAGATGCTTACAGGTTTAGACAGTATACGATTTGACGCAATTTTGTGTAAAAGAGATGATGGACTGTATTTAACTGCTGCCTCGAATTGTTATCGAATTAAACGGAATCTCTCCCCCTCTTAGACAACGTAGCATTCATGCGGTGTAATCTAGGCTGATGCTGCATAAAATGAAGTATTATCACAATTCAGGTGGTAAGGGAATATCTACTTATAATGTTCCAAAAGCGGTGTGTTAACTAAGTGGCACACCGTTCATTATGCGAGTTAGTTGAAACTAGCCAGAGAGGATGTGGGATGTGTAAAATGAACCCAAACGTGCACACATCTGTGCAAAAAATACAAGAAATGTAGAACAGGCTAGTTTAAATCTGTAATATTTTTTCAGTAATACAATTAAAGATGATAACGATGGTGAACTTTGAAGTTGATATAAGTGTGCGTCAAAAGATCATTAGATTAATCAGTACCTCTAGAAATATGCTAAAAACTGAATTGAAACTGGGTTTCGTTACAGAATGGAAAATATTATATGGGGCATATGAAATCACTAAACTAACTTAAATTGAGAAGTAGCCCATGAGCAAAGTTTTGCAAGAATAGTAGTGAAATTTCATACTACAAGTTTCATAAACAGAATGGGTCATTTATCCATGAAACCAAATGTTCAATTGTTTCTAGAATGTTAAATATATACTTTTTTAATTCTTTTCCTGTGTTTTTCAAATACTACATTTTTCTTAAGTATACATGTTTTTCTTTTCAAAGTAAGAAAAGATAATCATTAGAAATTCGCTAAAACAACCCATAAAGCTGGGCTATTAAGGAGAGCATGCCTCCTACGCAGATACTGTCATTAAAGAGAAATATTCAGTGCAAAATGCACCGACATGTCATGCAAAGAGAACACCTTAAATCATTATCAAACCGTTCAGTATCACCATTATACTCTAGCAATAACTTTATCTCCTTAAAATATTGTGCTTTACAAGAGTAACGGATGTTGCATCATTTGAATTTTTGAAAATTCGGATGAACAAATTACTTGTGTGCAACAACTTAATTATTTCTTGAAAAGAATGCTATCGTACTGCCTTATTTTGAACTGTGTATTATTCTGTACGGGTGAGTAGCCAAGGGGGAGGGGGCAAGGACAGCCGTCCCCTTGAGCATATTGTTTGTATTTTATAATAATTTTTTTATATTGCTAGTAACTTAAAATAGAAAATGTTTAGATGCAACTTTCAAGGCCTGGGAAGTGCCATTTCCAGCGATCTGGGAGGTATTTTTGGCCAAAATTTTCTTGTACGCTTCGCGCTAACCTATGGTGGGGCTACGCTTAGGTAGTTTGCCTACACGCTTCGCCCCCCTCCTTGGCAAATTCCTGGCTACGCGCCTAATTCTGTGTCTATTAATATTGGATAAAAAAATGAAAATTTTCTGTTAAACAAACGCAGTATTTCTTTCCCTGACGGCGGCTACTAGTAAATGCCACCATACAGCTGTAAATTGAGTTGACGAAGACTTTGTCTATCATTTCCCCGGGCCCGATGCATGAACGATGCAAGAAGTTACGTCCGTTTCACTTTCGGAAGTATTGAAGTTCAATGAAAGTTACACAACTTTGCAGATGGCTAACTAACCTTTTTAAACTTTAAGTTAAATTGCAACATGACTTACTGACTTACCGTACTTTCTTTCACAACCTCTCAACAGCAGAGCCTTGAACAAGAAAACTACTACAAGTAAGTAATATTTCGCCATGATAAGGCCGATGTAAGATAAGTTCCTTTGCTGCTGACCAATGACTTCCAATTAAGCTAAAGTACGTTCAGGCGGGATCTGGAAAGATTAATTTACAATAGCCAGGAAAAACATGGTAAACCACGTGACATTATAATTACGTGACTTGATAATTGAATTACCCAGCCAAATAAGGTATTATTGAGCTATGCAAATACACATCAATACTCCTAGATATGATTGTAACTTCAACAACGTAATGGGCAAACTTGAATACATTAGTTCTGGCCAACTTAATTCAACTTATAACTTGATAATGAATACATATTCCTTTAGAGACGAATTTCCCAAACATTCAAGTTTGGTGGAATGTTTTTTCTAGGGTAGTTATTGATGAATATATTATCACAAAGTACACTGTTCCTCTTTTTCATTGACTTACAAAGGGGGAGTCAATAGGGTTGCCAATGGCATCTACCTCAACTTCTCTACATACTTTTTAGGTTTTCTGATGAATCTAAAACCTAGTTTTAAGTTATTCGACCTTACACGTGATTGACATCGTACACATTGTACCTTTTTTATTTGACACCGTGGAATAAAAATGAAATGAAAATGGATGGAAGTCATTGAGTAAACTTACTGCAGAGAAGTGATCAAAATTATCATCTACCAGAACCCCACGGATAAATCGATGTCTGATATTGGTGGATAAGATCAGGAAGTACGTGCACCAGAATATGCTAACGGTAACGCTAGCAGTGGCCCCACTAGGATCTAGTGATTGGGTGGCACCACAGATGACGTCGTAATGCCACCTCTATTAAACCCAAGTCTGCGTAAATTGTACTTTTTTATTCGTTTTTTATTCGTCCCTACGATTTCTTACAGCAGTAGAGGTTGTTTCCTTTGTCACTAAATAAAGGTGCCGTCGGGGGGGGGTCTCAGGGAAGGGTGACCCCCTCCATTTTGAGAAAATTTTAGTTATTTAAAGTTGCTTAAATGCAAAATGGTGCACTATCTTTGGGATACTTTTGAACTGATCATATAAGGCTGGATTATGTCCATAATTCAGTAATTTTTTGTTAGGTGAAAGAGGAGAGTTACGCTGTCTAAGAGAAGGGTATTTTGTCTACAAACCTTCTGACGCCCCCCTTTTGACTTCTTTTCTGCCTTCTATTCGGGAAAAGTTTTTACGCAAAAATACGTGCGTGAAGTCCACATAAACATTCTTGGACTATTACAAAATTTTCCGTTGCTTCATTGCGTATTATAAAAGGGTATTTAAGGCTGCAGGGCCACAGGGAATCTCTGGATTAATTATATAATATAGGACACTGACATGATGGTTATTACCTGACATCTAAGTGATACTGTAGAGTATGACGCCAAGCACTTTACAACTATCGTATTTTACTAATTTTAAATGAAAATCCAGACGAACAGATTCCAGCAATTGGGAATGGGAGGGAGAGAAAGTTTAGGTGCAGGGAGGTGATACTAGACCTTCCTGATACGTATAGCAAAGGGGTAAAATACTTAAATGCGCGTTTCAGAATTAATGCTTTTCATTGTAACAATAACAAGTGTAATAATAACCATCTATACCGATAATGCGAAGCGCTAAAAAATAAAGCGGGTAAAAATATTGAAAAATGTGTAACGGCAAACACGTACTTTCAACCTTCCACATTATGCTACAAATTAGATTGAAAGATCCCATATTGATACGAGGCCCCTACAGAGGTTGGAGATGTTCCTCTGTTTTTCGGGAAAGTGTTGTGATCAGGAAAGTTCCATGTTTTTATTACTTTAACAATGGTCATGAGATAGAGTGCAAACCATGACGAATGCGCACGAAGAGCCCAGAAATTTTTCGTTAAAACAGATGTCTTAGACGAAACCTACATTTTGGCTGTGTGCCGAGACGCTTTCAATTCCCCAATTAACATATATGCCAATCAAAAAGCCATTCTTTTACCTGGAAATTCGAAATAAGCTATCAACTTTTGCTGTTGCGCTTATTCGTGAGTTGCTATCGGAAAATATCAATCATAAGAACAATAGTGAAGTAAGGTTTGACGCGTGTGGAGCGCGCAAAAATTTTAAATAGTTTACGAATGATTTTTGAAAATTCTGATAGTTTGAGAAACATTTGTGATAAAAAAAGATAACAATAGATCCATCACTTGGTCGAAAACACATCTCACCCTACCCCCTACAGAAAGCTATAGCATAAACGACTTTTGGAATCATTTACAATTAAAATTTTCAGACGTGTGTAGCTACGCTACTGGGTGATCTGTTGCGAGTCATAAGTGACAGATCAATAAGAGGGATGCTACTTCTGCAAAGTATGTCAATCAGAGTGAAGTAACCAATTGTATTTAGAATTATGGCTAGGGCTATTCCTATACATGTTTGGGGGATACTACTAGCCTTTAAGTATTTTACCCGGCATTACTTTTTGTACGAGTATCATTCTACATAAAGGTCAAATTAATAATATTTTATCAGCAAATCACAAGAAACATTTTAATTTGACCTGTTTATTCAATGCATGATGTCACAAAGTTTGTTGCCTACTAGTCAGGGCCCAAGGTCCAAAAAGTGCTCTAAGAATGAATTAAGCTTACTTCGAGAGATCTATTTTTTAAACCAATAGATTTTGATAGTCTAAACCCTCAGGATTTCGAATCCAGAGATTTGCTTTTTCGTCGGGATTGCAAAAATATAGATATTGCGCAGTAAACATGACGGCATCAAATTTCGTTGAAAGTAATGGAAATTGAACATTTTTTCTGTTTCAACATATTAAAGTTAAAATCATAACAGTCTTTTTATCCATCATTCATTTTAAACAATTTGTTATTGAAACATCGAGTTATAAAACTTTTAATACATGTTTTCTCATTGACTTGTGTACAAAATAAGTAATTTAAATACGTTTTTCTCAAAAGTCAATTTATTTCTTTTTCATAGCTTCATATATTTGCTATTTTTCTGATAAATGTGCAAAATTTTATTCTTCCTTGTCATTTTTAATTCTTTGTATGTACATTAAGATGTTTTGTCTTCGGAAATGTGTGTCTGATTCAAAACAAATATTTTTATGTGGCCTATTGGACGAAATATGATGACGTCATCAATTGGGTGGAACACATGTAAAATGAACACTTTTCTCACTTTATAAGTTTAAATATATTACATTAGTACTTTCATTTAGCTTTATTTCAAACGATACGTTTTCCAGATTTTGAGTTATGTAACTTTTATTTTATTTTTGTCTTTGACTTTTGTAAAAAAATAGGAAATTCAAATGCATTTTTCTTAATAATCAATTTCTGTTTCTCATTGCTTCAAATATTCCCTATTTCTCCAATGAATATACAAATCTTTTGCTATTTCCTACTGTTTATGTGTGCATCAGGATGTTCTAAAATATAAAAGCATGTGTCTGATTTGAAAAAGGTTCTTATGAGGTCTATTGGACAAATTATGATGACGTCTCCAAATTGTGGTGAAATAAATAGTAAATTAACATTTTTCTCATTTTACATATTTGAACTTATATCATAACAGTCCATTCATTACGCTTAATTTGCAACCGATATAGTATCTAAATACTGAGATATGACACTTGAAATTTATTTTCAGCCATTGTTATGTGTACAATATAGGAATTTAAAATCCGTTTTCTCAATAGCCAATTTCTGATATTCATCGCTTGAAATATAACCTGTGTCCCAAATGAATGTGTAAACCTCTAATTTTGCCATTTTAAATTGTATGTTCATGAGGACATATTGATTAATAAAACGTTTATGTGATTTGCTATCATGTATAATTTTCTCTTTCAGCAGAAGTAATCCAGGGACTTTTCACAGACTTACAAATTTAAATAAGAATATTAATTATTACATTTTACCGTCATAATACACACAATTCCATCGTTCCCAATACCCCAAGTTTACCGGGCGCTTTTTATGTGAAAGAATTGATTAAAATTACTTCGATGTAGAACAAGTTTATTCATACATTTGCTGCTTTTGTACATTCATCGAGGCCGTACCCTGTCGGTACTATGGGGTCGGCTGCTTTATGAAATCGACACGTTCTAAATGAAATTTGGTTTGTAATTCAAAAAAAAAAAGAAACTAAAAATATTGAAAGTTCGTTTTCCTGATTATGATAGTATATATATACGAATGAATCTCTTTTCTCCAAAGGCTGAATCTACCCATGGAGCTATTACGTCCGTAATAGCTCCATGATCTGCCCAACATGATACCCACCACGCACCTGCGTGTTAGTTTAGACTGTTTCCCTTGTAGCAGTGTTTCCCAACATAGAAATAAGGAACCCTTAAAGTCCTTAAGGCTAATTAATGAGCTGATTGAGGGTTGCACTATTGATATCATGAAAAATACTAGCTTTTTTACTTTCGAGACTTCAATTCAGTATAAGAAATTGAATGTTTTATGTGTACATTAACATTAAAAGTGGCAAATCAGACTCAAATAGACCCTTCATTATGGAGTTCTCAAGGAGAAGTGGGATACCCGTCACACCTCCTCCAGTCAGATCTGGACAGCAAGACCAAGTTCATGACACTCATGTTAGAAATGAAGAGCCACTTGATAAGGGTTCAGAAAAAAGTGAGAAGCATTGCTTATTTAGGAGGTCCTCTAGTTTTTTATTTCAACGTGCCACAGTATGTTTTAGCCTGTGCATAGTTACCTTTAACTACATGTTAATTTCAAGTAGCTTAGAAGGGGTTTCGCTAAATAAAATTTGAAAGTTTCTTATTTATTGAAGTCTAATGTTCGAGAATATGAATCTCAAAATACTGTAAAAGTAAACATTTAGATGCAACTTACAACAACACTAGGTCAACACGATGCCATTTTCGGCAAAGTATAGACAAAGACTTTCTGGCTACACGCCATACTGACTTTTACTCCCGCACCCATCCCTTCCCCCTTATAGATTTGGCCCTGCTCATTTTTCTGATTACAATTACTAACCTGTTTCTGTTTGATGCAAATTTCGAAATACGGCAGCCATGTTTTTATGTACGTGGAGGTAGAGGCCAACCCCCTATGAACCCTACTTTCGGTTTGGCGTCCCCTTTACATCATAATGGTGCTCCCACGCAAATCTTCCCCTCTGCGTGGCAATCTAATACATTTGGGATGCAAACTTTCTTCCAACACTAGCAACTTACACACCGTCACGGTAGAGTTAGAAATAGTAGTAAAAGAAGTGTTTAAGAATGCAATTGCTGCAATGTATGATGGACTTTAGATTTAACATACTGGCGACCGACGTATAATATAGGAGAAACTTAATTTTCTCTGCCAGTAGCAACAGTTTCAGGTAAATGGCGGCAAATATGTGCTTTAAAAAGACTTTCTTAACCGGCTAGACAGTACGGAATTACATTTGTGTACCTCAACATAAACCACGGTGGGCGTTAGTCATGTCAGGATGGGCCGAGGTCGTCGAAGAGTAAAAGTCACCTGTGATACAACAGTGTTTTGCCCAAGGGGGTCGGTCCCCTAGCAATGTCGCTACATTTCTCTTTAAAGAGGGCGGTATATTCAATATGAACTTGGCTTCTTTTGCTGCTCAGTCTATATTTCTTCCTACATTAATAATATAAATAGTGTAAGTCCTCACACCATTACTACAAGTAATGATCTAGACATATGCAAAGTTTCTGCATGAAAGGCATTAAAGTCCATCCTCAATAACATAGTTGTTTTCTCCCATTTGTCCTACGATAGGGAAAGCTGGTACGCTAGTCGGGTTTGACCATGTCCTTGCAAGGATGGGATAGATACAATGTATGTTATCCTTAACAGGGGCCAGCACTCCCAGCAATTGATCTGTTTCTACTTTCTGTCAGTGTGGATTTCCTCAAATCTTATTTTGTAAAAAAGAGCTATATTAGTCCACAACAACATCAATTAAACGCGTCCATCGCGCAAAATATGCTAGGGCATAAAATAATATGGCATAAACATTTCCCTTTCTGTACCTGTGACCCTCCCCACTTTGTCCTACCCCTACCAGTAGCCCTTATCGTGGCTTCGGGTTTGTCCCCAACCGGGAGTTTGCTACCCTGGGGGAATTTCCTTTCATCTCAGTTCTAAAGCATGAGACATCATAATAGTGATTGTCTGGAAGCAACTTTAAGGCCCGGCAACCCTGGGAGTGTCATATTCTGCAATAAAACTTGTACGCGTAAATGGATAGTGATGCTCTGTATAGCTATATACGTAACTGTTATCCCTCATTGTGAAATGAAATTAAAGATAAAGTACAGGACACAGACGAAAGTCAGTGGCATCGGGCGTAGACATGGGGAAAGTTGTCCCCAATTAATCTTAAATTAATCATTTCAAATGACCTCAAGCTAGTATCAGATTTCTGTAATGAGTAGGGTGGAGTGTCTTTTTTCAAATGAGTAATGGATCCATCATTATGTTATTTGTCACAATCTTTTGTGAGAGACCATCATTTTTTCAATTATCACCATTTTCACACATCCTTTACAAATTATCAAATGTTATCAAAGTGTTTACGCTATGCACGCACTTGAGATTCAGTTTTAGAACACGTATTTTTAAATAACGGTTAAAAAACATAGCTCTGTTCGTACTGTACACCGTAAAGGTTTTCAAAATTAGACTGATTGTTCATGGTTGAATGGAGCGACCGCCTTGTACTTTTGAGAAGACAAATCAGAAGTCGAAGACTTTGGCGGTTTAACCTTGCTTTCTTTACTCAGTATCGCCTTCTTTGCAGACATATTGATTTGAAACAGTAGCTTTCTTCAGGCAGAGACTCTCTGCAACCGTTTCCGACATGGATTATGATTTTTAATACACGTTTGGCTGGCTTGCACTCCGTTCGCTACAATTAGCAACCCATATCTGATGGCCATCATAAGGATAGAAATGTTCACGGAATAATTCAAGAAAAACTCTTTAAAACTAGTGATACACCTGGTGCCTTCAGGGCTGTAGTCTGCAGGGGACAGGGGGAAACTTCCCCCGAGATTTCCAAACTGAAAATGACAGTCAGCCTACATGAGAAAAAAAATACTGAAAGCATGTAAATTTCACTGTCAAAATTATGATTTCGAGGCCCAGAAAATTTAAGAAATAGCATATCACGGTTCATTTTTCTCCAAATTTCCCGGGAAGGTCCATGGACCCCCACCATGGACGCGTTCTCTTGTTGAGGAATAAGCCATCTTCCTCCTTCAATATACTCCGCTTACTTACAATAGCACATACACTGGCTGAAGATAAAATAGCCTATTTACTTTTAATAATTAGCTAGCCTCAATGAGCTTGTAAAGTAACTTTTAATTAAAAGGGCATATAAAGCAGTCGATGCAAACTATGTCTGAAGCAACAACAGTTAAATCTCACAAACATTTTCTCACATAACTTCAAGTAGGCCCATCTTCCATGATATGTTAGATAATGATCATATTGAGCACCCATTTGTCCATTTCACCTATGTCACTTTCTAATAACAGTGCAAAAACAGTTTAGTTGGAAAAATAAGCAAGGCGCTTATGTACAGTACACACATTCGTGTACAAAGAGACCATTACTTACTAGAGGACTTTTTGAGCCTAAGGACCCTAACTAAAGTATAAGTGACCCACTTTCACGAGGTGGTGCAGTTCAAATGTCATGTGACATCTTTTATTATAAACAGGGCAGAAATGGCAAAAGGATTTGCCCCACAGTTCAATTAATGTTTGCCGGGAGAATGACGAACGCAAAATTTTGGGGTTTCATTGAAAAAGATTTGGAAATGTGTTTTTGTTATTAAAAAAAGAATTTTTTTGGTTTAAAAGTAAACCAGGTCAACCGACGGGGTAGATGGTTGTCCTTAGGGATTTCATAATTTATCGTACCTATGAGGCCGCAAAAAAAAAAATAAAATAAAAAAAAATAAAAAAATACCGGTATCGGACGGAGAGGGGCGTCACTGGAGGAATGCATGGCCTTTTCTGTCCCCAACTGGCTCCACCTTGAAAGTTTTACTTTCGTTTTCCTTTCGTTTAGTTATGGAAGCATACAATTCAATGTGACTACTCGATATGTGGTGATATTGAAGATAGTTGTAATAGAAAGTAATACGAGCCATTGCGATACTTGTTGCGCATGGATTAAAAAATAAGCTCGACAATAACTCACTCTGTTCAATAAACAAATACATTTTTGAATCAGATGAAAGTTATATGAATCAGAACGCTCTAATGCACATGCAGCTTAAAAATGGCAAAATTAGGAGAAGGTTTACACATTCATTTGAGAACCAGGTTATATTTCAAGCAATGAAAATCAGAAACTGGCTATTGAGAAAAACGAATTTTAAATTCTTATTTGTACACGTGCCATAAGCTGAAAATAAATTTCAAGTGTCATATCTCAGTATTGAGATACTATATCGTTTGCAAATTAAGCGTAATAAATGGACTGTTATGATATAAGTTCAAATGTGTAAAATGAGAAAAATGTTAATTTACTATTTGTTTTACCGAAATTTGATGACATCATCATATTTTGTTCAATAGACCTCATAAGCGCACTTTTTATAATTCAAACACTTGTTTATATCATTTAGAACATCATGATGCACACACAAATAGTTAGAAACAGCAAATAGCATATTCATTGGAGAAATAGGAAATATTTGAAGCGATGAGAAACAGAAATTGATTATAAAGAAAAACGCATTTGAATTTCTTACTTTGTACATAGGTCAACGACAAAAATTAAATTCAAAAGTTACTTAACTCAAAATCTGGAAATCACGTCGTTTGTAAATAAAGCTAAATGAAAGGACTGTAATGCAATATATTTAAATGTACGAAATAGGAAAATGTGTTCCACCCAATTGATGACGTCATCATATTTCGTCCAACAGGCTACATAACAATATTTGTTTTGAATCAGACACATGTTTCCGAAGTCAAAACATCCTAATGTACATACAAAGAATTAAAAATGGCAAGGAGTAATAACATTTTGCACATTTATCAGAAAAATAGCTAATATCTGAAGGTATGAAAAGACGAAATTTTTTTTCTGAGTTAGTTAGTTAGATGAGGTTTACGGCTCAGTTTGTAACCAGTTGGTTTAAGTCGGGTCGACCACGGCCTTTCTTCCAGTTGTGGCTCCCTGGCTTGTTTTCTCTACTCCATTACTTATGATTTTTGAAAAATAAACGCATCTTAATTTCTCATTTTGTACCCAAGTCAATGAGAAAAATATATTAGAAGTTCTATAACTCGATATTTCATTAATAAATTGTTTGAAATGAATGCTGTACAAAAAGACTGAAATTCATTTTACTTAAATATGTTGAAACATGAAAAAGGTCCAATTTCCATTAATTTCAAACAAAATTTGATGACGTCATGTTTATTGCGCAATGTTTATATTTTCGCAATTCCGGTGAAAAAGCAGACCTCTGGATTCGAAAACCTGAGGGTGTAGACTATCAAAATCCATTGGTTTAAAAATAGATCTCTCGAAGTAAGCTCCCGACCAATTGTCACTGCCTGGGGCCCTGACTATACAGTAGATGTCACCTAAGGAGAACTATCGCATTAGCATTGCATCAACATGGCACACATAGAGAATATCTTTCGTTGGTGATTACATTATCCAGTGTCACAAATAACCTCTAACATTTGCTTCTCTTACTAACCATATTATATGTTTCGGGATTTATTAATGTTCCCTCATAATAAAAATTTGAAGTCTGGGAGTATGAATTATTCATGAGTTTAAAAGTAGTGAATTTCTGGTAAGAAGGTTATTTCTTGACCATAATGTTCCTCAACTTCCGTAGTTTGAATAGTCTGTCAATATCTGTTTATCAATGTTTCAAAGGTTTAGAAGTATTCTTTACCACAGTTATACCATTGTCCTTTATAGAAAACTTGTACGAGGGATGGAATGATTCTGTCAGAATATGACTCTTCTGTATGAAAGACTATGGACTGACCTTAAACCCCGCCACGTAATTGATGGGTTAGGTTAGGTTAGATGAGGTTTGGGAGCTTGTATTGCAATAGCATAGTATTGCAAAGTATGTTTTCACTCGAAATTATTATTTGACCCGTCGAATAGTGATTGTGGTCTGGGTATATGAACACAAGACTTAAAAAACCTAAAAGCATTGTGTATGAACAATCTTCTGCAGAAATAATAAGAAAGTGTTATTCTTTTTACCTAGCGAATAGATTTCTTTATCAGGCAAGGATAAACAATTGATAAACACTCTTGTTTATTAACTAAACAGTGATTGATAGTTTCTTCTCAGCATAGTTTTTGTTTAATTAGTTTTCATTTCCTCGAGTTACAGGAAATACCGCTCTCGATTAATAATTATTCATTAAACAGAATATATTTACCACAAAAATACTGAATTTAAAGAAAACGACAATAAAATACTTTAAGTAGATAAACTGACGTGTTATTAGGTGAAGCACTATCTGAAAAACAGTTGCCACGATGTTCCAAAGGTAACATGGATAAGTCTTTGTAGAAATGAGTGAAACAATTTTTTCCCCAATTGGCTGGGTATTAAGAAGTGGGTCGTCGACAGGCACATGGAAGTTGGCTGCGTTATTATATTTCACTAGAAATCACGTGACGTACCTCATTAGGCTAAAAACACCAACTACCTTTACAGGCTAAGCCCTCACCAACCCTTTTTCAGTAATACCTTAACGTTAATACACTGTTATAAGCAACCGAGAACTTATGATTGTAGGTACTTATGAAGAAAGCAAAAATCAAATTTTCACTGCAAACACTGTTATTTTCTTCATGTTTACAAATGTTATATAAATGCTATCTCTAATACTCATACCGACTGCATGGTCAAGTAGTTAGAGCATCCGACTTGCAGCCCGAAGGTCGGGGGTTGGAATCCTGGGCGGGTCATATCAAGGCTTTAAAAATGGAACTTACTGCCATTGTGCTTGGTGGGCAACATAAACAATGGAGTAGGGAAAACATGCCAGTGAGCCACAACTGGAAAAAAGGCCGTGGTCGGCCCGACTTAAACCATTTGGTTAGAAACTGAGCTGTAAAACCTCATCTAACTAACTAATTAACTGAATTCGGTTGATCGCAGGTATTATGTATAGGTAAGCGTTGCCTCGGAAATTGCTTCGAGGCTCATCTCAATTTTGGCGTCTTTGATAAAAGATGAAAAAAGGTGATTTTAAAGTGTTAATTTACTCAGAGACAGAAGGCTCAGAATGATGGTGGTAAGTTTTGTAGCCTTGGTCATTCAGATGAATGTTATACCTAACCTGAAGACGAAGAGATCAGAGTGAAAACGAATAATTAAAAGAGCACTGCACCTAACCATTTTAACTGTCTGAGAGGGAAGGGTTCGCATGCCTAATCTATGATACCCCTTTTCATTAAAGTTCTTGCATGAGTAGTAACATGTATTAGGTGTTTAAAAAAGTTTAATGCACTGTGTTCCAACAACTAATGTAAACACATCAAGGATGTGTCCCTCCCTGATATTAAAAAAACACCCACTAGTCAATAACAAAGGGTTTTTCCGACAGAAGTAACAGCATACGAAAATATATTCTAAATACTCTCATCTTACTTTACGTTCACGTTATTATTCCTTCGCTACCGCGTCAGGTATGATTTCTTTAACATTTCTAAGATAAAGTAATTTTTGTATAGTTTCTTTAAATATAAGCTCATCACCCGAGAAAAGTTCATTTCAGTCGACAGCCGAAATGGTCCTTCCAAACTACCTTCATATGTCTCTACATATCCAAAATATTTATCTCCAGCATTGAATGCAGAACCCGATAATTTCATTTTGAAAATAAATGCTTCGAAGTGAATTACAGCTCCTGTGAAACAATTGAGTCAGCAGTTTACATTCTCCACGTAAGTTGAACAACGAAAGAAAGTGGAAGACTTATTATAAATATTAATATTATATATATATATATATATATATATATATTAATAATGTTGTCGTCTCTTCGTATAAAGGGTTACTCTTTCAGGAAAAAAAAATATTCTCGTTTTTACAAAATAATGGAAAACCTCAAAGAGAAATATTTCACAAACGATGCTCTATAACGACTTTGTTTTCATGTTAAAGTTTGAGTCTTCCTGTACCTCTTGTGCATAACCAAGTCTACTAAATAATATACTCAGAGCGTTGTTACGCAAGAGACGCTCCAATTTGTTAACGTGAGTGATCCAATAAACGCAATAAAAAGGAAAACCTTTGTAACATAACACACACGATTCTTCGAAATCTTCTAAATTTTCTTATGTTTAATAGAGACAAGAATATAAACTAGTGGCGTGACAAATAATCGTCCTAAGACACGGAAACTCTCATTTGTATTGCCCAATTGAGTGAAATTTGAGAGAGACAGCTTTTGTAATTCTTCCTCAATATTTATCCTAATGATGAAATGGTTTTTCTGTCGATGTTTACACAAATTTGCCAGTCTCATCTTAGAATACAATTGGTAAGGATGAAGGGGTGGTGACGATTTATGTAACACGCACGAATTTGAAGCAGAGACATTTTGAACCGTAAAGCCCAAAGGGTTATTGAATCCTTGCTGAAAGTAAATGCTTTATCGCACAAAGGTTTATCCCTAAAAGTTATCCTTCTTGAGATATGATGTTTTATGATGTTTTCACAATAAGAACTCTAGTGAGTCAACATAGGTCGTCCACCTGATGCGTATGATAGATCCTTCATAGCTACACATACCAGGTGTTCACACTTTGACTTCTATTGACCTCAAATGACCTTTTGCCTGTACTAATGAAAAACAATTGAATTATTGAATGAAGTATATGATGGCATCCGCTTGCCATCTCAGAGGTCCGTCAAGATTACCATTTATGACGTTTGTCGTGTTTAGTTTTTAATCATACGACCAGTAGTGACTCTATATGAAGTTTTACCTGGATAAAAAACAAAAGGATTCTCTTAATTAGCATATAGACTACGTGGCACCCGAGTGTGGGATACCTCAGTTTACAAGATTTTCGTTCTCTCAACGCCGGTGACCTCGGATAACCTTTAGTTCGGTTTCACAAAACTTTATTTCGTACTCAGTCCATTTGAGAGATGAAGAAGATGAATCTACAGAATATGAAAAATAGGAAGAAACTGAGGAGTGATGACAGGAAGCTTGGAGAAGCTTATAGAGGTAATCACGCCGAACCATTAGAACAAATACAAGAACAAAGGAACAAGGTTGACAAAACAAGAAACTATGAAGCGGAAATTAAAGTAACTTATGTATCATTGCTGTACATTGATAAGATATTCTTTAAGCTAACTTTTAAAAATATTTGATTGCATACACTTTCTTATTGTAACACAACTCGGAAGTGTTGTCGGGGGCGCTTCAACTCCAACAATTTCCACAGGTGAATTAAGCAGACGCTCTTAATTGTCAGTCTGCGGAGGCAGAATTAACGATAAAAAACACACAAGCCGGGAAAAGGGAACAAGAGAGAGGAGTACATTTAGCTTTATTTATTCACAGGTATTTTACAAGCAAAGTTGTACGTGGTACAAACTATAAAAGTCCGAAGACTACAAAAAGACTCAAGAAAGACTATATAGAAGAGAAAAACACACAACCTACAGAGTCAGAGACTATTCTCGACTGATGAGCCACGAGGAGGATAAGCCAGAGATCATGCCAGACCGATGTCTGCTGACCTCTGACCTTCCGGCTCGTGGTCATTCCTAGATTGTCACATGGGCAGGGCATGAGTAATGATGGTCAACCCTACCATCTACGGAGGTCTAGAAGGACCCACGCAATACTAATGCTGTAACGGCTTTAAACCATCCCCTTCTCGGCAACTAACTTGCCCTCAAGTTATGAACACCTAAAATTACCTAAAATTCGATAACCATTTAAACCCAAAACAATCAAAATTTTCTTTGTTCAAAATACATAAGCCTAGCACATGAAAATGTAATTACTCGAATATTCACCTTCAAGAAACACTGAAAACACTTCAATTTAAAAACAAACATATCAATCAATTTGCTTAGATGCACATTGAAACTACACTTCTCTGTAAATTCAACGTCTCATGAAAGGTCGTGTGACATGCCACAAAAAAGAGCTGTTTCCCTTGTCAGTAAAAGAATTAAGTCCTCCAATGAAAGATCCGTTGGATAATTTCAATATCTTTTACCGTTCTCAAAATATACGCCTTCAAAGTTTGATGGTTTCTGAAGAAACTCATTGCCTATGCAAAAATAATGATGTGGAGTGTTGCACAGTGTTAACATTTCTTTTGTTAACCTTATATAAATTATCTCTTAATTACTGATCAGACAGATTACAGTTTGTTGAGTGATATCAATGTTTCAGAAGGGAAGAAATCCAACTTTCATAATAAACCTCTCAGGGGATAACAATGCTACCAGTGTCCTTGAAATTAGGGTTGAAAAAACAAAGGCTAACATGAGCTGTATATGGTATGTTCATCTTTCGATCTCACATGTTTGCATATTTAGCTCATGTTTATTCATGATACACGTGTGAAATAGAAATTTCCCTGTAAAATGGTCAATATTTGATGGATTTTAATGAGAATTGCGGCTATTTTCTGGATTTTTAATGCTTTCACATGAAATATCCAACTACGTCATTTGCATGTCACACAACCTTTAAGTAAAGCATTAATACGGAAACACATTGTAGTACTTGGATAAAATTTCTTAGCATACTGCAAAATGATTACAATGAAACAAACCTTTCTTACCACTTAGAAAACATACAACCTGAATTCTTCCAAGCACACGTGATGGTAGCCTCAGGACACAAGCGGCACGCGCAATTTTCTGCTTTGAGCAAGAAAAAACCACAAGGTGTCCAAATTAAACATTCTGTCCAATTACACACAGTGAAGGATATTTCTCCAAAATATAAAACATATTGGTTCCAAAAACACAATCCATTCGAATGGCACTCTAATCGAAACGCGATAGTTCAGTCCATTAAAAGTTCTCAACATGTGTCCAAATAATACATTTGAAATCATTCACAAAGTTTGCAAAGTCGATTCACTAAATTCTAAACAGAAAATCAGTTCACGAGGTAACAGCAACAAGTAAAGTCCACTAGCGAGCATGTCAGGTTTCCTCGTCCGGCTTCGCAGGCTCTTCCTCGTAGGGCTTCAGGTGATCGTATTGTACCACTTTCGGACTACTGTAGATCGTTCGGTCAATCGGATACGATAAGTCTATGCGTAATCTTGTTAGGACCTCCCCAGTGACGTTGTAACTCAGACGGCAGGCCTTTCTTTCTATCAGGCGTATAGAGCCAAACTAAGTCGCCAACATTGAAACAGGTGAGGTTGGGGTGTATGAAAATCAAAGACCGAAGACGGAAGACCGAAGACCGCAGATATAGAAACGAAGTATGACCAACTCCAGCGCTGTGGCCAGATTGGGGTTAGGGGGCCACGTCCCCGTCGGGAAAGGCAGCCCGTCATACTTTTTTCACTTGGATGTGCGCTACTTCTGGGTTCTGGTCATGCCGTGTTTTCGTTATGAATATCACGATCCGCAAATGAAGCATTGTCTATGCCTTACTTGCGATGCTACCCTAGTTTGAAGTGGATATTAACTAAGTAAAGTCTTCAATTGCTCTCTAAGTTTCTTGGAGTTTGCATGAATGAGAAGGGGCCAAAAGTCCTGTCTTCGTTTTGAAAATCTGGATTTATTGTTAACAACCTCCAAAGAATGTTTCCCACGAAGTCATGACAGCTTTTTCTGAATTAATGGAGACCTTTACTTACCAGAAATATATAAAGGAAATGCCACATCTGAAACGAATAATCTGATAGTCACACAATACTCGGCTATGGTTGTAAGAAGGAAATATGACCTTGCCTACTACATTTATTGCAATGCTCCCCTTACTCGAGTTTAAACTTCTTAGATATACCCGTTTAACTATTAGCTGATAGTGGGGAAGTGGCACGAATTGTGAAATGTGGACACTGGACGGCCAAAGTTTGTTTTCATGTACAGGTTCATCAAGTGTAACCGTTAAGGAGGGCTTGCGGAAAGAAAGACGTGCATAACTGGTCGTGATTATACAATGGCGTACGCTACAGGATCACGGTCGCTCCCCCCCCCCCCCTCCGGCTCGGAAATTAAAAAAATTCTGAAATTTTGAAATATCCGAAACATAGCTAAACATTATAAAATTTCTAAAAAAGGGTAAAAATTTCCGAAAAATATAGCAAAATGTAGTGTAATATGTCAAATTTACCTTTACCTCGCTCCGCTCGGAATCTAGTAAACCTTCTATTTAGTAAATTACAGCAAAACGAAATAAAATATATCAATTTTTTCTTAGCCTCGCTACGCTCGGCATCTAATAGAACTTATACATGGCAAAATATAGCAAAATGTAGTGAAGTTTATCAACTTTTTTGCTTCGCTGAGCTCGGCATCTGATAAAGATTATATTTTGCAAATGATAGCAAATTGTAGTGAAATATATCAATTTTTTTCTTTGCCTCCCTACGATCGGCATCTAATTATTCTTTTATATGGCAAAATATAGCAAAATGTAGTGAAATATATCAAATTTTTCTTTGCCTCGCCTACGATCGGCATCTAATGATCACTTAATTGATTACTAGATTTTATTTCTATAAGACATTACATTGGTTGATTGATTGATTGATTGATAAGTTTATTGTCCGTATAACGGTTATTATTTATAAATTTCGTTTTCGTTTCCTGCTCAGTGAAGATAATGTGTGAATACAATGTTTAAGATTTTGGTCACTGTATTAGGCCTAAATAATTTATACTGTGACCTGCACTTTACGGATCACAATAAATTGTGAAAAATTCCTTGATACTAGACTTGACAAATATCTTTAATTGTTAACTTGGAAAACGCTTTAAAGATAATTATCTTCCCGACATAAAAAATAAGAAAAAAACATTCAGTTAATACAACACAATTGGGTAAATAAATGGATCTGGAGCTTCAATTTCAAATAGAAGTAAAAGACAAAAATTCGGGACTCGCTTCGCTCGGTGATTATTACAAACTTAGACGTCCCTACAAAGCCCTAGTGGTAAAATGAGCTTAGGACCTACATTCACAATTGTATGTGTAGTACCGTACATATTACATTAAGGCATATCCATAGGTATCATACTCTGTAGGCGTAATATGCTTCGGGAAATGTAAACTAAATGAACTTGAGTTGTAGTATAGAAGAAGAAAAAGTACGGAAATATTTAGGTCTTGCCCCCCCCCCCTTGGGAAGAAACCTAGCTGCCGCCACTGCATATAGCCGTGTGTAACCAGGGTAAATTCTGGTTATAGATTTGTATCATGTGTATTGCTTTAATCATTGCTTGTATTTTAATCCTTTT
>WURT03453264.1:0-22382 GCA_009936505.3 Holothuria glaberrima
TCTAAATGTGGGGGGCCCCAAAATGTGGGGGGCCCGGGGCACGTGCCCCTGTTGCCCCGCCCTTAATCCGCTAGTGTCGATGGTAAATACTGATAACCATTCCAACACTAGTTACAAAATTGAATGATTGATATAGTTATTGACCTGTCCTGTGGGGAAAGCAATACTCGATGTGGTATTTGGTAATCGCTTCTCTAGCGCCCATTCCATCTGTCGCTCTCAAAAGTGGGGACAGACCTCAAAAATAAGCATGTAAGTACTATGCACTGGGTACGTAGTCTGAATACTTGATATGTTGATAGTGTCAGCGCGTTGTTCTGCAAATTTCTGCATCTTATTCGTGTGGTCATGGCCAGAAACCCTTCAGTCCGAGAGCATACAGAATTGACGGCTTTACGTGCGCTAAACCTCGGTGATGGATTAGCAGTTCACCTGTATCTTGTTAAATTGCAGAAATGACTAAATGATAAGTCTCCTTGGGCTTGTTATTTTGTAATGGCACCTTTCAGAGGGGGTCATATCAATTTTCCATTCCTGAAACTCGCTTTTGTAAACCATAACTGTTCCAAACTACTGTTTTATTCCGTATATATATATATATATCTATATATATATATATCTATATATATATATATATATCTATATATACATATATATATAAACCCCTTCACCACCAACATAGTCCTGTTTCACGCCGTTGGCGGCATGTCCACTTTAATACACACTTGGTAGCTACTGATGATGAAGTAGTCTTGACGTGTTCATGTAATAGCAATGTCATCCTTAATCTTAATATTGTCAGCTGCAGCTAATGAAGGTACATCACCTCCAAACATCGAAAACTGTCCTGATGGAATCATTGTTGAATGTCCATCAGATGGTAACATCGCTTTAGTAACATGGATTCCGCCGGCAGCGAGCAGTTCATCGACGCTGCTCCCAATTACTTCAAACTATCAATCTGGTGATTCCTTTGGTATTGGCACGACGGAAGTAATATACCAGTTTAGCGACGTCTTTGGCAATGAAGCTGTGTGTACATTTCAAGTGGAAGTCCAAGGTAACGGGATTTATACAAATGTTCCATTTTAAGTGGACCTAAAAAGTAGAAATATCTTTTAGTTAACATCACACCTTCAGTCATTTTTTTTCCTTTGGGGTAGGTATGAAATTTGTAGGTATGCCTTAGCTATAGGCCTATACGCATCCATACGAACTCGTTCGGGACACAAGCCAATGATCCTGATTATGTCATCATTTCTATAAAATATTTCAAATAAATCGGCGAATCCCATAGGCTAGTAAGCCGATTACACCCCTCATACAAACACGTACATACACACTCACATACATGCTCAATATGCCTCGTTTGCGGTGGTTCTTATATTTGAAAATCTGCCTACAGTACGTGACTGGCAGTACCACTTAACAACTATATTAAAATATTTAGACAATGGCGGTATTATGTGCTCTCTTCACTACTGCGTCTTAATTTATATCGGCCTTGCTTTGCGAAGAAGATATATTCGCCTCAACGTGTTAAAATTACTTAGTTATGTCAAATTATGCTAGAAACATCACCCGTTAGTCATATTGCTCCCACAAAATTTTTCATGATAAGCGCCAGAGGGATCCACTTTATTATTAGTTATTCAAATTAGTATGGAATGCTTTTTACTCTTGCATTTATCATGGGGAATGGTGAATTTTAAGGGATTTCTGACACGCTACACCAACATTGTGACATATCTTAGTTATTTAATATTGACCTTAGTGATTGATTAACCATATTCAGTCTTATTGTTACCTCAACAAATTGTAAACACGTGAATCTTTAGCTGCATGACAGTGAACTGAATTTGTCTAAATGTGTGTAAAGGGCAATTCTCGTCATCCCAGACAGATCTGATGGCAACTAAGCAACTTGTAGCTCTCCCATAACTGTAAAGTTCCTCCTTGTGCAGATATAAACCTATTTTCTTGCTTAAGGCCATATGTCCTGGTTAGCATACAAGGCTATACTATGTAACCCACAATCTCTCTCAGCATTGTGTGGAATGTGAGCTAGTCTGCATCTTTTAAATTTTCAAACTTTGATATCAACCAAAGAGCAGTCATCAATTGATATCCCCACACGAAAAATATACTTTGGAACGATGAGCGTCTGTCTTGAATACATTCGGTCCTCACTTGAATTGGTATTCCAATATGTATTGTCATGTAGTATAGTACGCATTTCATTACTAAGAAGGACGCCATTTTGTTGTTTACAAGCCTTACGTCCTGCCCTTTGCCCTAGATTCCCAGGTCCCTTCCTGTTTCCTGTCAAGTTTCATTCCCACCCCATATCTTAGTTCCACGTGGAAGCTATATCCCATATTTTCCAGGGTGTGGCCAATTTCACTTTCTACAGCCTCCTCATTGGTCAAACAATATTGTCATATTAATTATTATTAGAAGGGTGCGTCACAACTTCTGACCAATCAGGGGACTACATTTAGTTCCGGGATTTCTTAGGTAGCCACGAGGCAGCTTCGACACCCAAGTCCGCAAGTATTACACATTCGTGGTTTGGGAAGTCAGTACAAGAACATGTATACGTAGTAGCTTCTCGTGTCAAGGAGCAAATAGCTCCAATTTTTCAATCGAATTATTTTGTACATATGCCGGCCTTCGATTAAAGAGGATAATTTTTTGAAAGATCAATCAAGGACATGGAAACACGAATCAACTGAACTTAATAAACTCTCGTTTTGTGCTTTTTTTTTTTTGGTGGGGAGCTACAACTCAAGATCCCGTACCTGAGCCTTCGCTTGACAATTGGCTTAACTATCTTACAGTATGTTTGGAACCATGTATCTTTATATGTTTCAGACCAATGTATTGTTTCACCTCTCTCCTCTTACAGATGTTTCACCACCAGAAATATTTGATTGCCCCTCAAATTTCAGTGTGACTCTCTGTGATACGTCACCAAGTATGAAATGGCCAGAGCCGTATGCTACCGACAACTCCATGGAGAATTATCACGTGATGCAGTCCAGCCAGATAACTACAGTTGGGAAGGAAATCCGATATGACTTTTGGGACGAAAGCGGAAATGAAGCAACTTGCACATTCAAAATAGACATCTCTTACCCGAACGACTGCAAGGGTACGGTGAAAAGAAGTTCGCTCAAGACCGCTGCTATTTCTCTTGGTCTCGGTGCCTTCGTATTATTAATGCTTCTGTGTTCTCTCCTTATTTGGGTTTCCTTTACCAAATTCGTGAAGGAGAAATCCCTGTCTCGCAAATCTCCTAGCAACAAAAGTAGTAACTATTACAAAAATAGCGCAGCGGAATCAAAAGACAAAGAAGAACCTGATCGAGACTCCCTTTACCTTAAGCCAAGAAGGTCAGCTGCTTCCGAATGAAGACGAAAAATATTCTTAAACAAAGTGTCATTTAAAGGGGGTACCCTTTCCATTCTACAATACCCCTTTTACCAGTTTTTTTTAAGTAACCCTCCTGCCACCTCTATATTCTGCCCTTCCAGCCACCTTACACCATCCCAACACATCTTAACAGACTAACAGTCTCGTGAGATTTACTAGCGGTCTAAATGATGTATCTGAGTTTATATATATATATATATATATATATAATGATAGCAATATGCGTGTATTGGCAGAGAAGAAAAAACAGCAAGATCAATGGTAAGTAGCCAACATAGTATTGAAAATGGTTATGGAATTTTCGAAGCCCTGCTTCTTCCTCAGCGTATAAACAGACAGTAAACTTACTACCAGAAAGTTACAACACAGAAAGTTACAAAACACGAAAAAGCTGACAAATCATCGGAGGCAATACGCTGGTTCATGGTCTAAATAGTGAACGGTAGCACTTGGGTGCTTTCAATTGCCTCCAATGATGTGGCAGGTTTTCGTGTTTTGTTACTTTCTGTGTTGTAACTTTCTGGTAGTAAGTTTACTGTCTGTTTATACGCTTAGGAAGAAGCACGGCTTCGAAAATTCCATAACCATTTTCAATACTATGTTGGCTACTACGGCATTACCATTGATCTTGTTTATATATATATATATATATATATAAAGTTAAAGTTAGAAGTAAAAAAAGAAAAGCTAAGAACGTCCCTCGTGAAAAATTGCTTCATCCTGGAACTAAGACGAAAACCCAGAGGCAAATTGTTGTCCCTTTTGTTTCTACTCGTAACCCACGTCTGCCCCCTTTGGCCCAAATCCTTAAAAAGCAATTCGTTAGCTGGACGAACATTTTACTGCCAACCACTCCCCTTGACAGCGGGTTTGGTTTATAGTTTTACTCCACCTGCAACCTTTAGAATAAAACATATGTAACTAGTATTGATATTTATCAGGTCAAATCGATGATGTATAACACAGTCTAGTGGAACTCTAAAAATTGTTTAAAAAATGTTAAGTCCATTGTTTTTCCATCATAATCTGTCGACTGGACGTGACTCACTGGCATGAATACGCTTAGACATGTGCTGTCATGGGCATTTTCGACGACAAGGATACCAGTTTACACATTCGTTGACGCCAGTTGGGAGTTGAAGCAGGCGATTTCTTTGAAGGGTATGGCACCCCCCCCCCACCAAAAAAAAAAACAAAAAAACATGGAATTGCAAGCCACATGTTGCAACTGCGTTTTGACATTCCTTTAAACAGTGCAACTTCACTTTGGTTGGTCATAATGATTTGTAATCAGTTGTGTTCCAAATAGGCCTGTACAATAATATCTCGATCAATTTAAACTCTCTGCAGGCTACTATGGCTCTGTCTTAGAAGCGTCCTTTTTAAGACAGGAGGTATGATTTGAATCAGGGAGGTGTTAAAAAGGAGATACAATGACAAAATCTGCCAGGCAATATTTACTTGAAAATGATTTAATTTTTTCAGGCACCGTCATTTCATTGACAGATGTTTTTGTTCCTATTCTCCTCCTTTCTTTTCCAAGTGTTCTCAAGATAAATATCATTATTTATACATGATTTGAAGTGAGGCTTGTTGCCGCCAATGACCAAACTTTAATCGGGACTTTAAACAGGAATGGCAACAAACGTTTAAATAATGTACTCCCACTGTGCCCCTACGATTTTAATACGTCACCTACAGGAACCATTGTTTTCGCCTAGATACAGTTCTCTCGGTTTTTCGCAAATTAAGCTATCATTAAGAGACATTTTGAGAAGAACTTGTAAAGAATTTCTTAGCTGACTTTAAATGAAACAATGTTTAGTGTGACGAATAAAGACGAAGGATAATTTAAAATATTTGTAAATTGGTCACAGACACAAACCCAGCAGATAGGGATATATTGCCCCTTTACTTTTGGATATGCTTCTATATTGACTTTCACTTTTCACACGGTAACTATTGACTCGAGGGTCTATTATCAGACCTCCCCCCTTTGTTTTTACACAAATCACCTCTACCGATCATGCCCGCTGGCAAACAGAGATGGAGGGTGACAGCTGCAGTTTTCTCCCTTACCCGAAATTTAAAAACTTTGTCCAAAGTTAATACGATTCTCTTTCAAAAAGCCGAACTTTGAGTAATATTCATTCAAAGTGGTCTCTAATTTTCTTTTTTTTGGGGGGGGGGGGTTCTTAAAATACAATTGTTGAGATACCACTTGTAAGAAAAGGAAATTGCCATTACCGAAGAGAAGAAGTCACTTCAGCATTTTCTCCTGGGAACACTAAATGCTAGCTGATATTGAAGCGCAGAAAATCTTGCTGCCCCGTCCCCCCCCCCCTCTCTCGCTGCGTACGGCTATAGTTGTGAGGTCATGTAAGAGTTTCAGCATTAATTATGTTACGTTCACTGTTTCTTTTAGATTGCAAATTTTTTTTATTGAACTTCATTCTCGAATTTTAGTCACTGAAATAGTAAGTACTGTCAAGGCATCGTTGGTGGAAATCTCAGGGGACACGGGAGAGATATACCGTCACACTTTTTGAGTTGTTCACATTATTTTTCCCCCTAAGTTTTGCTTCCACTGGTTCATTAACGTTCGCCCCTTGCACCACCACCACCGCTTATTCACACATATCCTCACTACTAATAGGCATAGATTTTGGTATCTCAGGTATCTCAAGTTCGGCATTTTCTGAGTCGATCTAGGATTTTAGGATTACAAAAGAAATTTAGGTTTTGTCGACCTATTCTCTTAGAATACTGTTCTTTTTTTCAATAGCATTCCTCTATTGATAAGTGTATCATTTACACTATTCATTACACCGTCTCTTTGGTAAGATAATATTCTCGAGGTTTTTTATACATAGCATTATTAGAAATAATATTGACAATAATGCGCCTACAAATATAGATTTTACATTTTCGTGTAAATATACACTTTAAATCATGAGGAACTTGTCTCACTAATTTTTTTTTAGGCACTATTTTTTTTAGGTTGCCACCTCCTTTCTCTTCTACACTTATTTTCTAGGGGTGTACAGCTTTCACCCACATCATGATGTACTGTCTTTTGTTTTGACCTTCAAATCGTTCTTACTAGTCTGCCCTATAGGTTTTAAAGTTTGCAAAAATAACCAATGAAAAAGTACTTTTTGTCATTTTGAGGCGTAAAAAGGAAGTCCGAAAATCCCCCAGAGCTTCTCACTCCTACTTGTTCGATAATAAGACAAAGGGTAGACTCCGGTAAAGCAGTCGCGGAGGGTCCATATAGTCAGGGGTCCCCCCCCCCACAGACTCAAATCGCCTGTCGGCGCCTTTTTTAGGGTTTCGCTATCCTTACTCTTATCCCATTATAGGCATTGCTTCCAAATGGAATGTTTTAATAGTGTTGTTTTTTTAGGCCCGGATAAAAACAAATGCCAAAAACAATGTCTGAAATATCTGTATTATCTGTATTATATTCTGATGAGAGTGGTCATTTTCTGTTATAGGAGGAAGGTTTAGCACAAACATGTCTACACGCTATAGCCTATACACACTAATGACGGTGGCGCTTTGCTTAGTTCTTTGCTCCCAAACCGGGCGTGGTAATAAGCTTACAGAATGCATGGAGTGACCTTTATTTCATTCTTTTAGTGCCATGAAAGATGTAACAGTTGATTAGGCCGCAAAAATAAGTGCTGCCAACATAGTCTTGTTCCCGTCGGGAAAAGTTGTCAATAAAAACAAATATAGTTCATGCAGATCAATACAAACGGTTGAAAAGGATCCTCTGGTTAAAATAAAAATTACTGTCCTAGTGGGAATGGATTTAGAGTACTGGACTCATATCTAATGATTTCTTTTTGCTTTTCTTCAAGTCAACATTTTCAAGGGTACACGGGCATAATAACCACAGCTTACTTACTCCGTAAATGCAGAGTGGCCATCTGATACTGCATTTTTTTTCAGCCTGTACTTTCGTGATTTTCAAATTATGCCATAAAATCAAATTTCATTAAGTTTTGTTTCCTTATTCATGAAGAAGCTACTATACAGAGGGCCAGGCAGACCTTCCGTCATGGCTACTTCCTATAATGCACTTAATAACTGGGTATTGCAAAGTTGCCATATAATGATACACATAATGATGTGCTAGTCTCATGAAGACTTTTGGCTCTGTGCGTTCTTACGTTGATTTCCATATGCCAAAAATGTACATCTTACAGTGATTTATTTCCAAAATTTTGTCCACTCTTAATGGTTTCTTGCCCTTGGCTCTGACAGATTTAATCTTTATCCTCACAAAGTTAGTTCTTTCTTACCTAAAATCTTGAACCTAGACCTGACACAAACATGAACATTTAATTATTGTATTGTATTGATATTGTATTGAGAAAGATTTCCACTATAATATATATATACTTATGTTACAATATTTGCATAAACACTTTATTGTGGGGGAGGTCTGAAAAAAAGCTTACAAACTTGTACAGGCAGACCCCCCATAAACATAGGGGTACAAAAGAGAAAAAATGCGTTGGGAAATTCGGATTACTTAAGAAGAAAGAAGAGAATAAGAAGGAGATCATCAAATAATTCATACAACACTACTGAGCATATAACACCATCTTATCAGGTTAATCGTTAATCCTTGGCTGCGTTAAGCAGATATTATAATTGCAGTCTTTAAAGTACCATGAAAAAGGAAAGTATAGAATTATATTAAAACACGATTTTAAATACTTTGGGGGGGGGGGAATTGGTGAGGAAATCTAAAAGTAAAGGTTGAAAAACCATGACTTGGATGTTGAGAAAAAGGGCATCTACCTATTTCAAAGCGCTTCAACAAGTTATGTTCTCCCCCTTGACCGAGTTCCCTAGCTCCCCCACTGGGGAAACAAGTGGATTAAGAATCCATGGGGATTTCTGGCTGAATTGTGACATAAGAGCTAGTACGTGATAATACTGCTACCATTAGAGTTTAAAGGTAGAAAAAGCCGCCCCCCCCCCCCAGCATAAAGATATTTCAAAGGCTGGAGGAGTTTGTGTCATGTTTGTGTCAAAATGAGGGAAGTTCCACGTGCAAGCAGCTTCCGATACTTACGAAGTCTTCACCTCCCCCATGGGCGACGATCCCAGGGGAACAGAGGGGACATAACCCCCTCCACCATATTTCAGAAATCGCCCATTGACGTTGAATTTCCACAGAGTAAATTATTTGAACATGGGGTCATGTACCCACCGCAATAGTGAGAACAAATCGCCGCCCTTGCCTCCCCCTGTGGCTACCACAAGATGAAGAGGTTTCCTTACCATTGCTTCCACGTGAATGGAGGCAACGGAACATGGAATGCTGAGTTTGAAAGAAACTTTACTGTCATTTTATGCAAAATTTTAGATTTATGAATCATCCCTCCGAGCCCAATAAGAGTTCAGATGCAAAGTTTGGAATGTGAGTGGCAGTAAAATTTAGAAAATGTTACGTCCGCACCGCGCTGTCTCTGTGTTGTGCCCAGCGACATGTCATGACGCTTCAAAAAATTTGGCTTCGTTAAGACACACCCTTTTTGTGCATTTAGGTCAAATTCCCAGTTTGCTTTTACCTTGGATTTTGAGGATAAGTTCCAGTTTTGCATTAAATATCATATGAACAGTTTATCCAACCTAAATCCAGGCCCCTTAGCCAGACAAGGAGGCAAAAATGATTTCCCGGGGTGATTTTTTTTTCAGGGGAGCAAATGTGTAAAAAATGTAACTTGAAACTACTCTAGGGGCGAAATTATTTTCAGGGGGCTTCTTCCGCCTTGGCACTCCTTGGCTACGGACCTGCCTACATCATTTTTTACCTTAAACATTTAGGTGTCGATTATTTTATGATAATTATTCTATTGATAGGGTAGAAAATACACACCTGACGTTGTCTAATACAAACCTACAGTATGCAAAGTATTGAGCCTCATTGTTTTGCCTCCAAAATGACGTCGCCTGACGTCAATGCATAAGGTCTATATGGAAAAGAACATCTTGGTTTCGTTATGGCCAAGTAAACCTAACATGATCCCCTAATCCTCATCAGCATTTTGAAACTAAATTTGAAATTCTTCAAAAAAAAAGACATAATAAAAATTTTAAAAAATCCTCGTGTGTCTAGCCAAAGGAAAGCTGGACTACCAGGTGACACCTGGGTCTCTCACTAAGATGCACTTATGACGCAAAGATAGATACAGCCATGTAGCATACGAGTGCAGGGGTGGCGCCAGGATTTACCCGTTAGGGGGCCAAGCTCGATGACTGAGGGGCAGCAACCCAAAGCTCCCACAAAGGCGATAAGTTGACAAAAGGATGAGAAAGACAAAACTTTTGGCCTAACAATAATTTTCTTTCTCCATAAAAAGGAAACTTTGGCAGTTTTATTGAAGGGATGATTCAGCAAAATTTGGATTTTTATAAAAGAAAATTCCAAAAATATGGGGTTTTGTTAAGAAAAATTGGAAATTTGTGGGTCTAATAAAATACCCTTCCTATGAGCAAAATCAAACAGATCGTCGGGGCGACTAAAGGTCATTGGTATTACATAATTTATCGCACGGAGTTAAAACTAAACGACAAAACTTAAAAGTTTCCCCGACTAGGGGCAATTGCCTTCCTTCCCCCCGCTGGCGCCACCCTTGTGAGATTGAAGTTGGAGCGCAGAGTCACAGAATCTACAGAAATGTGACAGCAGCTCTGTGTAACTTGGTTAATCATCGTATGATTAGTCCGTTTTGTACATATTGCTTTGAAAGCAATATCAATGTGAAGACGTAACATCCAGGCATCTCATGAAAACAGAAGATAGGGAGGGGTCATGTTCTCTCAATAATTTGGTTAGAACAGGAGTCACCTCCATCCCCCCATCACTAAAGGGAGGGTGAAAACCCTTTTCCACCATGGTAAGGTAGTTATAGGGGTGGAACATTTCTGTTCTGCCCAGAAATAGTTGCAACCTCCGTCATATTTGAAGATATGTTGAGTATAAGGCATAACTGTTGATTGGTTGAGGCGTAATTCTCTTCTTCCCTTTCGATATCTGCCCATGAGTGTAATACTCGACTCAATTGTCTATGAAAAGCAGCTTGCCTGGTAACTACAAGGTCTTTCGTAAACAGACAAAGGCCAGTCTCTTTATTATTACATACCATCATGTTCAGTAAGGGACAGGGGTAGCGATCACGGGGGCGGCGCAGTTAGTCCCCCAACAGTGTGATCGGTGGATGGAGTACCGTTAATGGTCAAAACTGTAGTGGATTTGTATATTTTTGCTCGGATTTCAGACGAATTTTCAAGAGTCATGGTGTACGTGATCTCTTATCCATGTACGTTAGATGATACGGTTTGATACCCTAGATATTCGTTCACCGTAGACGCTCATGAAGCCCATTACAGTTAAGAGCGGTGATTACGAAGAAACTATCTCCCCACACACCCCCATATAAAATGGTAGGGGACGGGTCCTTTTTGTTTATCCGCTCTAAGACATAAGTTTTAAATCCCCATGCTTTCTAATATCTGGATATTAAAATGTGTGAAAAAACAAAGTCAATGGGGGATTTCTAGAACAGTGGGGTGTATCAAAGTGAATGGGTGATTTCCCAAATAGTGGGGAGACATGTACCCCTGTCCATGATTACGAGTTATGTACCTGATGATTATTATGACATTAGGTAGCACATATTACAATATATAATACTCAATTAGTTAAACAGGGCCTTCAAATACAATCACTAAATACAGTCCACTAGGCATGGGGGAGGGGGAACTTTCTGCGATCTGGGAAGAATCTCAGCAAATGTTATCTCGGCTGACTACGCTACCCCCCAAGTGATGGGAGGGCTCCGTTTATAGGTATTTATGTTAAGAGTGATCACAATTTGTGCAGGAATACAGACGTTTAAATTAGGCCTGTCGACTACATTTGGTTTCCCGAACGGGAAACTTTGAGCCGTTCTTGACAACCGTGCAAAAACTAGAGGATTGCAAATTTGAAATGACTACCGTACCACACGGATCACGATGTACACAACTACTGTCAGTCCTGATGAGTAGTCAACACTCCTCCATAAATAGTTTCCTGTGATAAAAGCCAACGAACGAAGTTTTACCATAACCTGCACAGCAGGTGTCGAATGTAAATTTTGGGGTTGTGAAGAAGTGGAGCCAATGTACAGATGTAGGTGCATAAGGAATATACGTCCGCCCTGCAGGCAAATTGCACTAATGTATTGCAGGGCCATCGAATGCTATAGAACTTGCAAAGTCGGCAATGATATCTGCATCGCCATTATTAGAGGCAATTACTGCGTGGTTTTATTCGTCGAGCGTTAAATGGTAGACATATTGTAAATCGAAGACCATCCTAGCAGTTGTGTAATCACCACAACACTACACTACGGTCTTACGTGAGAAAGTATGAGCAGTTGACCGCTTCAGTTTTCAAAGACTGTCATGCTAATGAACACATTACGCACTTTAGGGATGGGCTTTAAAAAAAGATCTTAAAAGATGGAAGGGCAACTAATCTCTCCGTTCGTGTAATGTCTCGGTAGAATCTTAATCAAACTTCATCCTGTGGACTCGTTTAATTTTAGCGATTTTACCTCGCTACAACACTACACTACGGTCTGACGTGAGACTTAAAATCAGTTTTCAAAGCATGACAGAAACACAATCCTCAAGCTCCTTACAACTTTACTGCATACAACTATATAAATGATCAAGCCCTTCTTTGGGCACTTAAAGAGAATACACTTGTGCCTTTAGAAGTTCAACTGTACAACAAACATTTAAGCCCAGCTCGGGCACAAACAAAATTATGCTTGTGTCTTCCACAAGTTACAACTGTATAAACTGAAACAAGCCCAGGGCACTTATAGTCATTTCTATCTTACTGAGATTAGATGTTAGAATGAAACAAGCTACTCTAAGGTTCCACTCACAATACTGATAGCTATCAACGTACTTCTTGCATTTCCTGTTTACTGGTTTAACACAGTTTCAGCAAAATAAGGAGGTTTTTCTAGAGGTTGGTCATAGAAGAAGCAAAAGTACTTTCTGATGCCCATCCAGCTGTCTGAAGAATGGTTTCAATTAGACATTCCTTACTTTTAGCGGAAGATACAGCTGCAGATCTTGTACTGTGTGCACTGTATTTGCATAAATCAATTCCTGCAGCCTGTTTTACCTAGAGTATTCAGCGTGACAATGTACCCATTGATGCAGGTTTATGAGGCTTAATGTACGTTATAAACAGTTGTGTCGGTTACAGTGCCTCTGATTAATTTAGTAACCTTAATATAGTGTTTTTACGTAATTGATACTCATCTTATGTGTCATCCCTTGGATAGGAGGGTAGAACAATTTGCAACTGCTTTTTGCCAGGTCGTGATTGTTTCAGGTGATTAGGTATTAAAGGTCTTATTCAGAGGCAAATGCATTTTCGTCTCATTCGAAGTGAGCAGAAACTACTATTTGTTCTGTTTAACCAGAACAAAAGTAAAACACACACACTGGTTTAACACACACTTTGAATTTTCGGAATAGCCCTTTGCATTGCTGAGAAAATACGTTCTGACAGGGAGCTGAAAATACGATCAGGGAGCTGTTACGTAAACGTAACAGCTCCCTGATACGACATAACGGCTAAAATCGTATTTTCAAATGTCGCAATGAAAACGGGGGCGTGGCTTAGGTCAAGCGTGTGACGTCACTGGCCGGAGTCTTGTACAGCAGTTTATTGCGAGTATACGAGCTTCTTGTGTTCAGCGTAAACCTTTGATATATTGATAGATAGATGGCGGGTAATGTTGTAATTGAAAGAGACGCGATGAACAGTAATACTGAATAAAGTAAATTTTAAAGATAATCATGTTGCATAACAGTTAACATTAATTTTGTTTTTTGATTCTGCCATGGCCAATTTACTACCTCAGTGCGGAACATTATAACCCACCATGCTACTGCTGTGAAATGTGAGTAGACTAAGCCTAGTTAGGTTCAATTGAGGTCCCAGCCATAGTACAACATAAATAATATCCGCCCAGGCTACGAGATGTCCATTTCGCTGGGAACTCGTGTGGTTAGGGCTGACATCGATGTTCAGGCTACAGCAATGGCAAGTTAAATTCAGACTCACGTTACTTCGTTCCCTGAGCTGGGAAGACCTTCGCTCATTCCTGGTGGTGTGCTGAATGGAATAGCCGGTACGAATTGTAGGGAAGGGTTTACCTTCAGCTCTTTCCGCTTCCGAAATTCGAGAAATATGCGGTTTTCTTTGGCGAATTCACTTGCATGGACATGCTTTGAGTATATGCGGCTGTGCAAGCTATCTGACAAGGCTAGTCCAACACCAGTAAAACCGTTACTTATCGTCCCCCTTATGGAGCCTTTAGATCTGCACGCTACTTATTTGTTTTTTTTATGAAAATTTTTATAAAAAATTGTAGTTTCATCATTATTTAACCTACAAACACCACTTAAAATTACAGAATAGACCACAGATGGCTTTTTGTGGTGCATTTAATTTGGGAGCCAAGTTTGACAAGGAGGTCCGAAATTCGGTTAAAATGCCCATTTTTCAAAATATTGCAAAAATCGCGAAATTTTTCTTCAAAATTTCACCCTTAATGATCATATCCTTCTGTCAGACTTACGGTCCCCATTAATGATGAGTCAAACGTATCAAAAGCGCTCTCCTAGTAGATTTCACCTCAATGTCATCTAGTTTTCGAAAAAATGTAAACAATTCCACCAAAAACGACCCAAACTTGGCTGTTTTAGCTCCAAAAAGGCACTGAACGAAATTATATCTCCTCCAATTTCCATCCGATTTCAAAAATTTAAAAACGGAAAACGGCCTGCACAGGCCTCCGAATGATTCTGGCCTGGAACGGGAGTGTGGGAGTTTCACAACAGGTGTAGTACCTCGTATAAATTCTGACCACATATTTGTAAGCGCGATTTTCAAGCATTGCTTTGAAAAATCCTCGAAAATTCTTTAAATTCATCAAGGACAGCGTAAATACTATTCTGATCCAAAAAAAAAAAAAACCATATAATTCGAATGGACTGGGAGGGATTCATGGTTGGAGGTAAGAGTCTTAGATGAAAATCCACGGGCGGATCCAGGAATCTTTCCAGGGGGTCTGAATGTTGGATAATTAACTACCATCTGATACAATGTGGTGCACAGTGGCGTACCCAGGATTTCTCTCAAGGGGGGGCCATGCAATATGTTGTGTGATCGTCGGCCTGCGGGTTCTAAAAAGGGGAGGGGTTTCCCCCTCCTCTTTGAAAATTTTTGAAAAATTTGGTGTCTTTGCAATCTGGTGCCACATTTGCTACCTTTTGAAGTAAAATTTGTGTTAAAAAATTTACTTATTTTCAGGAACTACAAAAAAACGGCGTGGGGGCATGGCTCAACCTCCCCCCCCCCTCCCCGTGTACACCAGTGCTGGTGATACTTCTTCCAATTCCACGATTTCGCGATATTTCCCGAAATTATCTTTCCAGAAAATTTCCCGAACAGCACCAAAATTTGTCGAATCCCTGGTAATTTTGCCAAGTTTCTCCTAATAAAGGTCAAGAATTGTTGAAAAATTTTTGGCAGGGGGGTCCGGACCCCCTGGACTCCCCCCCCCCCCTTAATCCGCTCCTGATTAATCTGAAGGACGTTTCTTGTAAAGTTTTGCACAGGGTTAGTGTATGTAGCGTAATTTAGCCCTGTACTACACGAAGCATGACAGAATGCAAAACGCCATACATACAGTACAGTATATGATGTATGGCGATGAATGTTAAGAGAACGCGTGTCACGAAAGGTTATCGAACCTGATATAGCCCGACGACGACATTTACCGCCTTTGCAGGTTGGAAACAGAAAAAAAAACTGATCCTAGAGGTATTCTCTGTAGCATAACAATCCCGACTATGCAATTCTTCACCACTTCCGATCACCATGTGAGAGAAAAGCACAGTAGCAGTAGGCCTATAGTACATACTAGCTAAAGTAAATGATCGGCCAGTGATGTCACAGTTGACCTTTCGAAAAAAATCACATGACCTTATCGTTTCAGTTTCGACCAAACACAGTAAAGTTTTCAGAAAATGATTAAAAATAGAAAACACCATTTTTCGCTCCGTTTTTCCGTAGAAAAATAGTTTAAAAATCTAGTTTACCTAACATTATGCTCTTGAGTCCATTGCAAGACCCTTATTTGCCTCTGAATAAGACCTTTAAAAACACAGCTTCCTTTTGTCTCATGCGAATATTTCCTATATGAAGAGCTTACAGAATTTGCAAACGCTGTGCCGTTGTAAGGGCAATGAGCATAACTAACTAAAGAGCTGACTTGCAGGGTAAAGTAGCTTAGGACAATAAAAACGTCCCGCGTTTCTTTGTATCAGGAAACTGCTTTTTGCCAGGTCGCCCAAAGGAGTTGTGATGCCATATTAATTGCATGTTTGCATTCACCTTTTAAATTTGCTGAAGCGGTCAAATGCTTATACTGTCTGATTTGATTTCATGTCTACAGGCAGTTGCTACGTAATATCATTGAATGCGCACAGCTTGTTAGTGCTAATAGATGAAATCATGCTTTTATCTCAAGTTGCTTTGTCAAATGTTGTACAGAATACCCCGAAGGAGAACTTCTTAGATTATTTTCATGAAGAATTGTCACAGGTGAAAAAAGAATGGTTTCATAGAAAGCTTGCGGCAGTGTACTTTTACGGAGAAAATAGGGGGAACGACGCCCTCAATAGTTACCACTCATGGCCTACTGAATTGTACGCATCGGCGTGCAAGCCAGAATCAAGATTCAGAATTATCAAAAGAGCAACGTGGCAGCTGTATATTTGTATTTTTTTTAACTGACAAGTTTTGAACAGTAGGCTACACCCTGTCAGGGGAACACGTCATAGTGTAGTTTTGATTTTAAAAGTGAACCCCTTTAACTTTCAAAGGTCGTGTGAAATGCCACCAACAAGAGTTGTTTCATTGCACTTGTCAGTCAACGAATTAAGTTCTCCAATGAATGATCTGTTGAAATTATTTCAATATCTTTTAGCGTTATTAAAATACAGGTATTCAAAGTTCGATGATGTCTGAAGAAACTCATTGCCTATGCAAAAATAATGATGTGGAGTGTTGCACAGTGTTAAGATTTCTTTTGTTAACCCTTTACAAATTATCTCTTAATTACTGATCAGATAGATTACGGTTTGTTGAGTTATACCAATGCATCTGAAGGAAACAATTTTAACTTTCATAATAGACCCCTCAGGGAATAACAATGTGCTACCAGTGTCCTTGAAATTAAGGTTGAAAAAACAAATGCTAACATGAGCCATACATGGTATGTCCATCTTTCGATGTCACATATTTGCATATTTAGCTCATGTTCATTCATGATGCAAGAGTGACATAGAAATTACCCTTTAAAATGGTCGATATTTAATGGATTTTAATGGGAATTTCGGCTATTTTCTGGATATTTAATGCTTTTTACATCAAATATCCACTTAGTTATTTCCATATCACACGATAACGACGATGTAATTTAGGTAATGCATTGATATGACGAAACCCTACAATGGGAAAACCCCTTAACTGTGTGCGGCCAGCCGATTGTTTGCAAACTTTTGTTTGTTCTTTATAGTGATATACCGATTATGGTAGTATGGTAAACATAATTTAACCCTTTCACAATATTGAAAAGGTTAAATGGTCAAGAGATTGTCTTATATCAAAAAAATTATGTGTAATCCACCACTGCGGGCATGCAACCGATTCGTCGCGATTCGACAAGTCACTGGGCTACACATTGAACTAATTTATCGCCGATTACTCAATCGCCAACCATTGGATTCCCGACGAGAGTCGCCACATACGGAAACAGATCGGGCACTTTTCCGCCTACATACAGTGGCCGACGCATTGGGAGAAACGTCATCATGGCGAATTCTGTTTCTTTATCCCAGGATCGGTGCACTCCGGGGAGATATAATATACCTAGGGGCTGCAGGGGGGGGGCTTGATAAAGATAAGTAACCTGGTTTAACCAAGGATGAAAAGATACTATTAAATAAAAAAATACTATTAAATAGTATCCTCTGAGCTCTCACAGAAGTGTTTAAAATGGAGACAAAACGAAGTAGCAATTCATGTCACAGAAGTGTTTAAAATGGAGACAAAATGTGGTAGCAATTCATGTCACATTCCCTCTCAATTTGCACAACAAAAAATTGTACAACTTTGTAAATAATTTTAACGATCAGATACCAGGAAATGTCTGACAGCAGGCGCGTAGCCACGGGGGTGTTTGGGGGTTGAAACCCCCCGTGACCCAAGCTTGAAAAAAACAATGGCAAAAAACACATGATCACTGTCAATTTTGTTACGTTTGAGGCACAAATAACGCACCAATTTGCATCTGGAGACCTAAAAAGGCCTTTTTACTCAGAAGGGGAGTGGAACACCCTCCCCTTAGACCCCTCCCCATGACGCACTCCAAAAAAAAAACCTCCCATGACAAAATCCTGACAGTGATTCCAATGACCTTGGCTTCCTATAGCCTTATATCACAAAGTGGTGATACTGCACAACATACACTCGATCCCATTAAATTGTTTCTGGTTAAACTTATTTTGATTGTTGTATTGTCAGCCCATTATATGTTCATCATATTTTCATTGCAAAATTTGCCGGGGAGGACCCTCCGATTCCAATCAGGTCTTAACGTCTACGGAGTCCGCTGGTTCTTGCAAGCTTTGCCATCACACTTAAAGCTCTAGGTATGTCTTTAACTTGTACATTTTTCTTAACTCGAGTTCTTTCTAGTTTTCCATTCATATTTCATACAATTTTTATGTATTTTATGGAGGCTTGTACAACGGCGGGTCGAGAGTCTTAAAATGGTTGGAGACCACGACCTGCAGCCATTGTTGCAATCTCGCTGATCCGGGCTCTATACATCGATCACAGACTCTCGAGAAATGTGGGAGAGGGGGTGATTGTGTTTCGAAATTTTCTCCAGATATCTGCGTACATGTTTGAATAGTTGCTGGAGAGAATTTCACCACTCACCATCTACCGAGATACAACTTATCATGCAGCGATTTCACCCGTACAACAATTTGTTGTGACCTTACCTTTCCTTGCCACAGGTTAGCAGAGTGACGCCTACATGACTACTCCATTCTCTCACATTGTGTGGAGGATGAAAGGCCAACACGGAGACGGGTAAACTGGTGGGACTACTATGTCTACACATTTAAGGTAGGCTGCAAATCTCTGTTGGCATTGGGACGAACACAAGTTAAGGGCCAAAGCCAAAACCTCCGTAAGTGTGAATGACGGAATTTGGAGCATGGTTTATCACTGTATTGGCTACATTGTTGTTGATAAATAAAATTTCAATGGTTTATTTTATAAGGAGACTAAAAAACAAGAAAATCATGTAATCTAAAATTATCTAAGATTTAGCATGTTGCCATAGCAACGAATGTTAGTTGGCGCGAGGGACGGATGGAAAAACCTTGGTGTCCTTGCTTATCAAACATTCCTATTATTGTTAGCATATGTCGAGTCGGCAACTCAAATGCGGCTAGATATCCAACTGATTGGTGTACAGATTCAAGTTTTGAATCTGCTACAACACGTCGGCGGCAGATAAAAACTCGTCTGCTACAAGTCAGTAACTAGTTTTCGGTAGGTCAGACGTGCAACTAAAAACTCCCTGCTTCAACAATGTTTTCTACCGCGTGTACCAACGATGGTTGGCGATGTGCATAGCAGTATATCATATAGTTCTATGCAATGTATTTTCTATAAGACTGTGTGGGTAGCGCTCTCGGAGCTCGTAATTCACAAAAAAAAAGATTTTGACCACTTGGCAAAAATACCCTTTTAAAGCAAGCTTATTTCTTATGATATTAAGTTAATGTTAACTGAGATCCTGAGACATGTTTATATCAAATTAGAAGAATATATTCAGTTTCAACTTATCAGGAGAACGGTTAGAACTTGAACACTTTTTTTTCTTTGCTTATTGATATGAAACTTTATGCACATGACGTCATTTGATGTGTTTGTATTGAAAAAGAGAGGAAAGGTTAGATTTTTCTCATTATAAGCGTTTTTCTCTGATACGTGGAAACGATATACTGCCAAGTTACATAGCCTACATATAAACTCTATGACGGCATTACGTCAAACCTTTTATCCTAATCCGGTCATTTGCAGTGCTCTGTGAAAGAACATATAAGGTCGGGAGCGTCAGTTGTTGATCTCGGTCTGCGTTCGAAGAAAAATTAAAATTTCTTTTATTTAGTTTATTCCTGTTGGTAGCGGCACTTTTTTTAAACACGTGATGTTAAAAGAAACCAATGTATAGTTGCAACAAACAAGGTACGGGGGCGCAATTTACGTCAATTTGGAAGCCGTTTTGGGCAAAAAGCTCTATCAATAGGCTTCGCGCCTATAATCGGTGGCCCTCCTCCTAGGGTATGTGGGTGGCTACGGCTTTGATGACTCAAGCAAGTCGCTATTGAAAGAGTCCTGCAGGCACCACTTTGTGTGTTCCTGCAAGTATTATATATGTGGAATATTATTAATGTATAGTTTACAGTATGAGGACCAGACGTAGAGGACTAACTCTGTAATTAATAAAAAGGGTCATGGTGATTGGAATGCTTGGTGAAAATTTAGTGGGCCCCTCCCCCTTCATGGCTACGTAATCGACTTCAGTGCAAATTAATCATAGGGAAGATACATTAGCATATCACTGGTCAATTAGCAACACCGACTAACAGCACGGCATTTTTAATGGATTTGTAATCTAACTCACAATAAAATGACCGCGGGGCTAAGTGAAAGGTGTGTCCAAAAGTCAACGTAAGGTGCGTTTTTATATGTAAAGGCTTCTATTGGGAAGGCATTCCAGATTCGGTTACAGTTACCCTCCAAGATGAAAGTAAATGATAGAAATACTATAAATACGATTGAATCTCTAAAAGCGATGAAATGTTCTTCATAATATGAATCTAAAGGGTACGATACTACAAGTTTGAATAGACGGGTTAAGAGTTATGTGCAGTTACACTTCTCTCATGCATGGCGCATATTTCGGGTGTTTGTAGAGAAAAAAATATCTCTATTAGCTACACTTCAAGATAAATTTAGAGAGCCAGACTTATTGCCAGGCAATCTTCACTCTAAGAACAGTTGAGTAAACTTTTACCCAAGGTTGGGTCCGTATGCTACCTCCCAAACTGTTGGGTAAGAAATTACCCAAGTTGGTTAAAATTACCCTTTACTTGGGGAAATTAACCCCCATGGGAACTTTCGGCAGTTTTTTTACCCAACATTTTTGGAGGTGACCCATCCTTGGGTAAAAGTTTACCCAACAGTTTTTAGAGTGTACTAAATGGGAGGGGTATGGTGTCAGCGAAATAACTTGCAGGGGAGTAATACTGTTTTAGCGTTGCCAGGTCTTTAAAACTGTACCAAGTCAATGGCATCCGAAAATTTTCTAGGGATCTGAAACCTTTTTGAGCCGTACCCCCTTCCCTTTCTCGGCCTTGCCTCTGGGATTTGTGAAGATTCCTCTAAGAAGCTGGTACAAGGATTTCGATTCACTTTTTAATAGTATGTTATTCATCTTGTGCACACTTGCGTAGCAAGCGGATGGACTTGGTGGACGATGTCCAGGGGCCCCGAGGGTTAAAATGGCTCCCAACCAAATGTGAAAAAAATAATATTAACAAAATCGTAAGTCTGCCTACCGTGTAACCACCTAGTACAGACCCGGAAGGAACCACATAGAAATCACCAACTGCAGAACTGCTTTTGAAGAACCAGGCTGGAATGGTATACGGGAGTGAATCCGGATCTGGAGTGTGCAAGGTCTCACTCTTACCCGTACCTCCCCATGGAGATTCTAGGGGTCTTAGGAAAATAAGGTTATGATACCATTGGTTTTGGGGGGCCTCCCTGTATCTTGTGAATGGGCCCGGAGGGTCTTGCTACGCCGCTGTTTGTGCCTTTTGCTCATATGCATATTGTACAGGTAGAAGGCCGTATGCACGGTCGCAATAAGATCAGTGACGAATCGTAGGGGTAGTGGCTTGCATTATGAAGCTCATTTTGATTCTTTGAAGAAAGAAAAATCGATAAATTCCCTACTTTTCTCTTTTTTTAAAGGCTATCTTCTTTGGATACTCCAACCAAGTAGGGTAGGAGATAGCATCATACTACTATGTAGTCCGTGTCTTAAAATTTCAAAATGTGTGTATTCGTTTAAACAGACTTTCATTCTTTGATAAGCGAAAATGGCATCTTTTTTGCCGTGTAAGGGCTATGAAGACTTTTATACTATGTTTCCAGCATCGTATAATGTAGGTGACGATTATAAAACTCAAGCCAAGCGGTGCTGGCTATGCCCACAGAAAAGGGGACAAGCTATGTAGCAGGGGGTGGCCACCAAATGCCCCTGTTTACGGCTGGTCGATTTCATCAAGAAGAAGCGGGAAATCCACCATTTTCTTTCTTCCAAGAATCTTGAGGGGAATTAAGTCCTAACTCCCTTTGCAGGTATACTGAGTCGACCTCATAACAAATCAGCCTTGAGCAAACAGATTCCTGATAAGCAACACGGTATTTTAAAGTGTTGACTTTTTTCAATAAATTTGTAATGACCTCTCAAGATAAATGATGGCGCTCTGCCAGCTTATAGCATTTCTTATCTCGCGGCGTTTGAAACGATTGTCATAGCAGGGAGCTGGCATAGGCTCTCACCACGGACTTCCTACATGTATGGAGCATATTGCACTACCGTGATATGCGTAAAATGGTAGCACACCACTAATTCAAGGGGAATCCCGGCGGAGGAGGTTACCCTACGAATTTAACACCCTAGAAAAAC
>WURT03453375.1:0-22382 GCA_009936505.3 Holothuria glaberrima
GTCACAAAGTTGTAATAAATGATTTTAATCATTAATTACCCTATCATAGCCATTTCAGTTGTGAGTCAGATGTGCAGTATCTCTTAGTTTGATTATTTATCATCAAGATGTGAGTAAATCTCAACAGTTGTGAAAAAAATCATTAATTTTGTAAACCAACTCAATAGGCCCTTTAAACGAATATGCACAAAAACAAATATACACACAAGTTTATTGCTTTTTTTTTTTTTTTTGGTGTGACAAGTTGATTTTTATAGATGCAGTACTCTTGGACTAGAAGAAACTTTAAATGAGATGTTATACAGGTATATACTACAACATATGAAATATTCACTTTAATTCCATGTCTTACAATAACAGTGCACATTAATTTATTCTTCATAGACTGTAGGATAACACAAAAAGCCCACTTGAAGGCCTGTATACACGAGCAACATTTGTAAAACATTCTCAAACACTTCAATTGCAACAAACCCAAAACACGCTTGTTTTCGGTTTGTTGCACAGTGTGGACAGGGTAACAACAATTTGAAAACATTTTGAAAATGTTTTGAAAAGAATTGACTGGGCATTTCTTCTGCAACATTTTCAAAAAATTTTCAAAACATGCTTTATACCCTGTCTACACTGTGCAACACACAGAAAACAAGCATGTTTTAGGATTTGTTGCCAGTGGATGTTTTGGAAGTGTTTTGGGAATGTTTTGCAAATGTTGCTCGTGTGGACAGGCCTTCAACTGTTATGGATACAGTGCAGTAAGTGTGCTTCTATGGTCACTACTCTGCATTAAGTACAGTATAATCGTGAATACTGTAGGTAAAGTACTCAGGGTTTCCAGGATTCCAAGAAAATAAAATTCCATAATTTTTCCATGATGAAATTTCAAAATCCCAGGATGAAAACGTTTACTTATTTCCAGTCCAGACAAAAGAACAGTAATTACAGTACTGAACTAGATTAACTGAAAGCTGTACTTTTGACACCAGTTTCAGCAGTGTTTACACTTAGTTTAATGTGAACATGTAAAAGTATCACAAAGGCATAAAATGGCCTCCTTCCAACCCCTTACAGCCATCCATTTCTCACCTTAGGGAAGTATCACAAATCCAATAATAAAAACAAAGCCGCAGATTGAGTTGAACTCCATGCATATGAAGTTCCATTCAGTCTGGGATTTTCAGAGTGACCTCTAGCCTTCGGAGCCAGCAAATCACAGCTTGTCAGCAAATTGTGGTTGAATGTTAGCTTAGGCCACATTATGATGTAATAGGAGAAACAGCTCTGGAGGCAAGGGGCGCTACTCCCTTTTGGCTTTTTAGTGCTGAGCTGTTTTAGTTCATTTACCACAACCACCTAAGCACACTAAAAAGCCACCATAGCCAATCAATTCTTCCGTGCTTGTCTTTGGCTAATCAAATTCCATGATTTTTCCAGGATTTGAAGCATTTTGCCCCAAATTCCATGACTTTTCCAGGATTCAAAGCATCTTTTTAAATTCCATGACTTTTCCAGGTTTTCCAGGTAAGGCTGGGAACCCCGAGTACTGTACAAAGATTGTGACCAAAACATTTCATTTAAAGCACTGAATTTCAAAACTAGAGAGGACCTACAGTATTCTCCAATATTATTTTTAGAATTTCTTTTATTTTTAGCCACCTTGGAAAGTTGCAAATGGGGTTGACTCACCTTAGTTTTCAAAAACTGGGCTTTGTCCCATTACTTCAAACAGATACTTATGTTTGAACTTACTGGTTTCTTGGGAATGGGCACTGAATACTGTAATTCCATTTTGCCCAACATTTCTTTCAGAGGAAGTGTTACTGTATCTGACCAGATACAGTACAGTACATACTGTACAGTACACTGTCCCGACTTCAAGTTCTGTACAGTAAAACAAGGGATAGCAAGGGCTTTGCCAAAATTTAAATTTGTACAGTACTTTAACCTACTATAATGGCAGTTTATGTCATACGTACAACACCAACCAATGTTTATCAAATGCTAAATCATTTAATATGCCAATGACTTACTTCTTAAGGAACTCTGAGACCATATCTACACACCTCTTTTAAAGAACTGTTCTTCAGGCATGCCTCTGTATAAAAAACATAAAAAAGTGATTGCAGCAAAATTTAAATCTCTTTCTAAGAGTGATTTCATACATAATTTTGTATAATTTTTCTCTGGGATCACATGCCTTCGTGATGAATGACAAAATAAATGCTCTGCTTCCTTTACATTTGAAGAAGAGTCACGACCCAATTTGTTTTTTCAATTTGCAACTAAAGCCACGCATTCCATATGAACAAGCAGTGTTACAATACAGTGTACAGTACCTGTAGGTCACAGTTCACATTGTTCACCAATGTTTCCTTCTAGAACTTTAAAACTAAACACCAAATTTGATATTTATATATTATTCGCTTGTTTAGTTATAAATTAAACTTTCATTTCCAGGGCATCATTTGGTTAGCCGAAGCTAACCTTCCCCAAGTCCTTCACAAAAAAAAAATACTACACTATACAACATACAGTAACAAGATTTCGAGATTATGTAATTTCTATATGTACATGTATACAATATATAGATAGAGGAAGAGTCCCACCCCTTGCTAACGAACATTAAAACATAGTCAATACCAGTTAGAGCATGACTAATCCATTTGTTAAGTCCACCTCATACTGCAATTCAAAATGCATGATTAATTCAATGTATATACATCATAAAAATTTATTGTGTCAAGTCAAAATGGTCCTACAGTAGCAGCCTTGTGTACAGTATAGAGCTCTTGACGAACGACCAGTCCTTATTAAGTACTGAGAACTAGGGCCTAGGAGTAACGATGCTGTGTTCCTTTATTACTATTTTCATGCAGTAACTGCCTAGCCTAGTGCCAGAGGGTGGTTCAAAGTTCGACCAGATTCTAAATTCGAACACCTCATACGAATGCTTGTATATTCACCAGTCGAAATTGACCACCGAGAATTACGAAGCAATTGTTTTCTCATTAAAGGAACTCACATTTGAGCAAATTCTTCAATATTTACCCATTAGGACCTAATAAAGGTTTTAAATTTGAGGCACTTCAGTTCGTCTTTGAACTAACAGTAGAACCCACCACCATATCATTAAGGCTAGGCTAGCCTACATACCTAGGCCTAGCCTAGACCTATGTTCATTTCAGGCCTGCCTAGCCAAATGAAATTTGGGGTCATCATCCTCCTTCTACAGTCTACATTGCCAATCTTGAATGGCTTAGGCTTACTATACTCTATATTACGTAAGGCCAGTAGCCTACTGTCTACTTGTGAACGAAGTCAACCGTTAGGCTACGGCTTGGCGCTGAGCGTTAAGGCCTTTTCAAATATCGAACAAATTTTCATAATTTAGCTTATAAGAAAGCGTTAACCATATTTCAGTGTAATTTAAAGTTGAAATACCTCTCACTAGGATTCTGATAGTTTCTTCACGACATATAAAATGGCATTTTCACGAATTTGATGAGAACAGTTGTTAACGGACCCCGTCGTGAACATTCCTGATTTAAAACGGTTGTGTTGTGCAGTACAGTGCTTCCATACTCTAAAATTCATTTTTCCTGAAATGGAATCTAAAATTTCCTGAAATCAACGCCTTTTTATGCTACTTTAATGGCTGATCCAGGATTTCACCCTGTCAAACCATACGTCATCCCCATTCGCCGTACATCATTTTTAGATATCTCGAAATTTCCCGAAATTATCCTCCTTCCCGAAAACTTTCCGAAGAGCACCCAGATTAAAACGTACGTGTAGCTGAACGAAGTCAGGGACAATATTTTTTATTTCAAGCCTTACAAAGCATGCGCAGTTGAAAAAGTTGATTGTAAAGTTGCAGGAAATAGAACATGTTCCAATTTTTTTTTAACTACGATTCAACTCGGCCAAGTTGCATCGATTGTCAAGTTGATTCCCCGGTCCCACTGGGCAACTAGTGGTTCAGCTTAGTTGAAAGTTGAATCGTAAGTTGAATCGCGTATATGGGACCCGGGCTTAACTTAAATCTCTTTTTAATACACACAAACTGACAAATGTTTAAAACATGTTTTTCGATCAGTTGAGCAGTATGGTGACTCATTTGCGCCCAAATTGTCTTCAAAAATCAACATTTCTCGGCAAAGAGCTCCCTCCACAAAGTCAACCGTCAAAGTTGGTGACGTCACAATACGGAAAGGGAATTTCCCCTTTCAGAATCCGGTTCTCCCATTGGACGATTCGGCCTCTCGTAATGACATGGCTACGTCAGGTAGCTAATTCTGTCTTCTTTTCATTTTCGCATTTCTTCCCATTCTATCCCTTTTTATATTTTTGCCCCTTTTTACCCTTTCGATTTGATTTTCTTTACTTTGATTATTCTTCTTCATGGTCACCAGCTAAGTCTTTTCTATTTTTCTAGTGCCCATCATATATAGTTGTGTCAATAATCAATACGTGTCACAACTATACTGTAATGTTATTAGTGAAAACATATATATATAGTGAATTTGAACTTGAAATTCATGAGCCCTCTCTTCAGTAATTTTCTCCTTACAAACAAAACACGTAGTTAACTTTAGAAACCAACTTGTTTCAGCGTCCAGAAACATGCAAAACTTTTCTTTTCGTGCACCTCTCTGCCCCCAAGCTTCATTCTATTGTTAAATGTTTGATGCGGGGCGTCAAGGCCTCTGTCCTGACCGAGCAATGGCTAGAGCCGGATCTAGGATCTCGTAAAGGGGGCTAACTCCATGAGGGCGAAGTTCTCACCTACGACAGTCAAATGTCTGAAGTCTCGATAGGAGTGCAGTCTAGAGGAAATTTAAACACTTAAATTGTGTTTCCTAGTACATGGCAATCAACATAAGCATACATATTGTGCAACAGCTGTGGGACCGTCCCACCTTAAAAAAGAGAAAGTGGTGCGGAAACGGAGGTATTAGAGGACCTGGAGACGAAAAGCTACCCTTCATCCGTGTCTGATGGCCCAGTGCATCACACCATCCGCGTGAAGTATATGTCGAGCTCCATAACCTAGCAGAATCCTCTATAAATATTCTTCAACAGACATTTTTTCTGCTCGTCGGGCGCATGTATGGCTTGTGTCATTAACAGAAACCTTCCTGCTTACACTTGGCATTTTCCTCAGTTAATTACTCTCATCAAACGGTTTGGTTGTTACTGACTGCTGAATGCACATCCAGTTTTATTTGAGACTCAGAAAAGGGACGATTTTGCTCCTTCGATAATGCACCGATAATGTTGTCAACATCAAACTTAAATATGTACACGTCGATGTGTATACACACATATGTATACGTCAAAATATGAGCATACATGTTTCACATGCACAAATACGTTCACATATGGAAAACCGTGTATATACGTACACATGTCTAGGACAAATCGCCTCCCATAGATAAATACCTCTTTATGGCATTTTCTCTGTTTTGCATTGCTTTTTAGAAAATTGATTTCATACAAATGAGTAGCGTGCTAACGGATGGATGTAGCTTTCCTTGCTTTTCAATAACTTTCATGAAATAAAATGTAGGCAATTGAATGTGTCTTGCATCACTTTACCTTCATATTAACAGAAACTATGGCCCTACGAAGGGAGGCCAAAAGATAAAAGTTTCTTATATGAAATTGTTGCCAATAAACGCAATGGTATTGATGTCGATAAATGGGACTACTTCGCACGAGATTGCTTGTATCTGGGAATAGGGAATCCTTTTGACTGGAAGCGTTGTATGATGTTTGCACGTGTCCTGGAAAAAGATGGAGAAAAGCAGATTTGTACCAGAGACAAGGTATGTACAACCATTTTCAAGTAACTTGCTGAGTAAATTACATGTTTTTTAAAAAGCTGATCCACGGTAAATTGCAAATGCGTTCCGGCTTGAGAGAGCTCTCAAGTGACGACCAGCGTGTCACTTGCTTCCAGCGACTTTCGTCACGCAAGCCATAGGAAGAGTAATTTAATTGAATGTGACAAAAGTTCAATTTCCTGCAATGTAATACGTTTCGGATGCCCAATTTTTCATAGGGATAGTGGTGAAGCATTTTGAAATGCGAAATTTCCCAAATTAAGACGAACCACGTACGGTTATGGCAAAACATCAGAGAAGAAATTTGTCTAAAAGTTTGATTTCCTACAATCCAGTGAGCCCCACCCATCATTGGGCTGATGTCGGCTTTGGTCTCCTAGAGCATCCTCCTGAACCGCTATGCCCCGCTGTAAAACTTGCTAGATCTACCACTGTCTGCCGAAAGCACCCTAACGAATAAGGCCAATTTCTTTACACCCCGGATTCGCCCCTGCCAGTTACTTCAATGATTAACAAAAAAGTAATTTATGGAGTTCCAGATCTCATCTCTCCCATACTCACTACACATCTTTCAAGGAATATCCCAACAAACGGATGAAAAATAACGACAAGGATCATTTTAAGGTTGTATGAAAGTCCGTCTCGACCTTAAGCAACCAAAAAGCACTGTTTAAAACATGTCTCATCACTCTTTACATATCGTGTGGTTAGTTTACGTCATGTGCAAATAATGGGTAAAAAATTCAGTTTAGGCCAATTTTCCTTTTGACATCTGACTTTGGTCGATGTCGTCATTAATGATCAATGCACAAGTTTTTGTGGCCTTGTAGCTACACACAAAGGTTAACGTGATCAGGATTAAGGAGGAGTTATCGACACATTTTTATAAATACTTTTTCTCATGCTTGTCTACATTTCATGCTTTTAATGACTTTTCTGTAACATGCTAACAGGTAAATTAAAAACCAGTCTTGTGTAATTTGGCCTTTAACCTCTGAATATGACCTATGACGTCATTTATGACCTTTGAAGGTAGCTACACCCGAGTTTGAACTTGATCAGACTTACCTTCCGGGAGCAGTTAGTGACACACTTTTCCCAAAATTTAGGCACATTTGACCTTTGTTTTTTATTTTGAACTGTAACCTTGACCCTTAACCAAAAAGCTGTTTTGAACTTTATCACGTTGTCCTCAACGTCAAGGTATCATGTGGTTTAACGACTTTGTCTAACATCCTGACAGGCAAACAAAAGAAAAGGAGCCAGTTTTAAGCATTATAGACATTTGATGTGATCTGTGGCCTATGGCGTCACCATTAACGCATTCACCATGTTGTTGCCAGGAACCTACTTAACAAGTTTCAAGTTGATCTGACTTGCCGTTTAGGAGAAGCTCGTCAGTGGCGCCGGCACGGGGCATGGGGGCGGGTGCCCCCATCGAAAATTCTGAAAATTTCAAAATGATCCCAAAAGGCTTTCAAGCTATAGATTTCTGTAGGGGGTAGGGTGAAGTGTGTTTCGACCGAGTGATGGATCTATGGTAATTATTTTTTATCACAAATGTTTCTCAAACTATCAAAATTTTCGCGCAGTGCGCCCCCTTCAAACCTACCACAATGTTGTTCTCATTATCGATATCTTCCGATAGCAACTCCCAGAGAAGCACGGCAGCAAAAGTTCAAAGCTGTTTACGAATTATCAGGTGAAAGACTGTCTTTTAAGTGCCATGTATGTTATTTCGGCAATTTAAAGTGTCTCGATGCAGATTCAGAATGCAGGTTTTGTCATGGAAATCTTATGTAACGAAAAATTTCGGCGCGCTTCGCGAGCATGCGTCACGGTTTCCATTCCTTCTCGTGACCATTATGTCTCGTATTTAAGGGTCTTTGAGCCAAGGGCCCCCTCACTGATACCGGGTTTTTTTAGTACCTAAAATTGGTAAAAAATTTTAAAAGAAAATTTTACTTGAAAGGTAGCATATGTGGCACCAGAGTGCATGAAAGGACACCCAATGTTTCAAAAATTTTCAAAGGGGAGGGGGACACCCCTCCCCTAAGACCCATCCCCGGGCCGGCGATCACACAGCATACTGCATGACAACCCGTCAGAACGCCACTGTAAGCATTAGGTCATTGCCACTGTAAGCATTAGGTCATTGCCCCATTTTATTGCCTCTTTCACCTTACCAAAATTAGAATTCACTAAAATATGGGCACTTTCCAGTCATATATATCACCTCCTATCAACCTTAAATTCACAAAAATTTCTTAAAGGGGAGGGAGAACCCCCTCCCTAGGACGGCACCTTTATATAGTGACAAAGGAAGGATCCCCGTCGCTGTGCACAAACGCAGGGCATATAAAATAAAGGGCAATTTAAGCAAACATAGCACCATCGGTGATCCCCCCCCCCTCCAATAACCAAAGTCACTGAAGCTCGTGACACACTTTTTACTTCACACACCCACTCAGACAGACCCTCTCACACATACACACACACAAAAAGAACTTCACATTTTCGATGTTAGATGAAGTACAATATTTCACCTTCCTATACTTTACATGTAGGAAGATAAGATAAATAGTGTTTACTGCAGTACAAGTGGCCGAACCTAAAGAATATCTTACTTTTAAATAATTCATATTTTAGCCCGTGATGCGAGGTCAGACTGATCATCAGTTACAGGCCTGTTGCAATCATCTACGCAGAAAAGTTATAAAGTCTTGCATATTATCTTATGTTAAACAAAAATTGTTATTATTTGCTCCAAACGTAGGGAGATAAGATAAAAATTGTATACTGCAGTACAAGTGGCCGAACCTAAAGAGTTCCTAACTTTTAAATAATTCATATTTTAGCGCGTTATGCGAGGTCAGACTGATCTTCAGTAACAGGCCTGTTGCAATCATCTACGCAGAAAAGTTATTAAGTCTTGCATTATATCTGATGTTAAACAAGAATTCTTATTATTTGCTCCAAATGATCCAACGGATTATTCCAGGCAAAATGTGGCCTTAAGTAGTAACCGGTTTTCGAACAAGAGGTGTTAAGTTAAAAGTGTCATCACGATCATACTTTCGTTGATTTTTTACAGGAAGTTACAAGTCTATACTCTATGTTCCACACTCGATACACTATCCATCACAGAGCCTGTCAGCACAAAGTAACCAAGATCCTGGAATACATGTAAGTTATATCAAAGCAAACTTCAATCGCTATTTTGGTTGGAAACAAGTTAAAGAGAACGTGTACGTGGTACGTGTGTACCACGCCATAAGCACATAACGTAAACGGCGATTGGCCCACACATTTTACAAGTCTGAGAAAACTACCATTTCACCTTACCCATACACATATTTTGGTCGAAAATCTATACAAACTTGAAAGGTGAAAAAGGAATACGATGCAAGATTTCATCGTTAAAGTGATGTTACTTGATCAAGAATAGGGAAATACATAGGGTCTGATGCTTTTCTTTATTTGTCAATACACTAACGATGCTAATAATGGATGAAGCTGTTTATTTAACTGAAAATGGTAGTGTGTGAATGGCAAAATTTAAAAAAAAAAACGGTGCAAAAACAGTCAAAATCTGTAGGTTTTTTAAACAAACCTGTTCTCATGACAGTTAGCTTAAACCACGGCTATCAGAACACTATATGAATATTCAATGAGTCAAGCAGATGTATGTACCGAAGCAGGGCCGTAGCGAGCGCGGGGTGTGGGGGTGTCACCCGTCCAATATTTGGTCGCCGTCGGCAAATTTTCGGTCTGTCAGCAAAAAGGGGAGAGGGGAAGAAAAAGAAGAGGAACAGAGGAGAGGAACAAAAAAAGAGAGAAGAAGGGAAAGGAAAGGGGAATAAAGGGAGTGGAGGGGAAGACGGAGAATGGAAATAGAAAAAAGAGAAAGAGAGAACGGGAACGCGCGGCAAGTCTGTTATCGGCTATTTCGATTTTCGGCTCTTCACCTAATTGGCCCATTCAAGTTGAAGGCACGTCGGCAAATTGATTATGCATGTGACGGCCGTATCAACAGCCGTCGCACAGTGGGCCAGGAGAGCTGAAAGTGCGCCAAATTTTGAAAGTCGCTGTAGAAGCAAGACAACATAGCTATTTGATCAATAAAAGGGTTATTGGACCAGTAAAGTTCAATAGAAACATTTTCCAATCTCTAGGACGTCATCAAAATACTGTTTTCTAATTGGTGAAATCAAATATTAATTGAAAAACACAGGTAGTTACATATCAGATTCATAATTCAAACCCATAAGAGGTTTGTGGACCCACAGAATTGAATAAAAGTATTTGCGACTTTCTATGACGTCTTCAAAATACTAATTTCTGATTGGTGACGTCAAATATTCATTGAAAAACATTGGTAGATGCACATCAGATTAACAATTCAAACACACAAGAGGTTTCCGACCGATAGAATTGAATAAAAATATTTTTAACTTTCTATGACGTCATCAAAATACTGTTTTCTGATTGGTGGAGTCAAATATGCATTGAAAAACATAGGGAGGTTCATATCAGATCGATAGTTTAACCATGTAAGGGGTTTGTGGACCCAAAGAATTGAACAAAAGTATTTTCAACTTTCAGTGGTGTCGTCTGTATTTGGTGGAGTAAAATATTCATTGAAAAACGATGGGTGATTCATATTTGTGAAAACTGTAAGGGTTTCCCGGACCACGACTGAGAATTGCATGAAAGTACTTAAAAGTTGCAATGACGTCATCAAACTATTTGTAAAGAGTCGATCTATATCCTACTCAACCTACAAAATATGCTAAATCTAAATTTAAGAAAATTCGATCATTTTCGGCGTTTTAGCTCAAAAAACGCATTTTTCTGCTGTTTACAAAAGCCATTTATCAATATTAAAATTATTCCAAAGAAAAATCATGTCAAAAACTATTCGTCGGAACGTTAGCTTCACGAAAAACATTTGAAAAGTTGAAAAAGACACATTCACCAAATGTGAATTTTGGCGCACTTTGGATTCATTCTGGCCCACTGTGCGTCGGTGTAGTTGGACGAGTGACCGAGTCCGTCGACAACTCGGGGAAAGAAAAGGAATTCATTAAAGGCTTCCGTATAGGCGCGCTATTTCGGGTCATATGACATTCTTGAAAAACCACTTTCTGGACATTATTCCTCACTTTTATCATCACCTTTGGATCAGCAGCACCCGATTACCCATGGAGAGGGTAACCTTGGCCTGTTTTCTAAACCCTAACCTTGACTTCAAACCATAGGCTTAGGAAGCGGGGGACTTGGGGGACGGAACTGTGCTTCCGCCTCCCTAGAACTAAGAAAAAAATGTCAAAAATGTGCAGTAACTTGCCTAAAATTTGTCCAAAATGATGCACCAAATTGCATCTAAGGACCCTCAAATATCTAAAAAATCCAAAAGAAGGTTCAGCCCTTCAGTCTCGAACAGCTTCTTACGCCTATGCTTCAAACACATTTTGCAAAAAGCGTTGCGTTTGATGATGCATTATGAACCAAAACATATCCATTTCTGAGACTTAATTTTTCACCCAGAGATGTGCTGAAACCTCAGAGCTTCCGGGGGTTTCGCCCCTGGGCCCCCACCGGGGCTTTGCCCCTGGACCCCATACAGGTTTGACCTAGGGCGTGACCGCTGACCCCACCCGCTAAAGCTCGCGCTTCGCGTTCGTTTTCGCCCTACACATTAACAGATCTGTGGGCAAAACATAATTTCTACACCCCCAAAGTTTACACCTTCGCTACGCCCCTGTACCGAAGAACTACATTTAGTGGACCTGTATTGCCGCGGCTATTCACAATTTGCTGGGAATAGTTAAGGAATAAATCGCATTTGGCGGACTATTATTATTGGTGAATAAACAGTCGAGACCCCAAATGGCAAAATAACACAGCAGGTATGATTCGATCTCCTCTGTAGGCTGAGCAATGTTTTTCCCTTGGTCAATTTGTACAATATGTTGAAGATAGTTTTTCCAAGAGTTTCCAACATGTAAAAGAATTTTTGTTGGTTCAATCACAAATCCCTGGTTTAATCATGGAGCTCCATGGTTTAAACAAGGCAACTGCCAGTGTGTTCATTTCACCTGGGAACTTAGGTAACAGGGAAAGTTTGATCTTGCGACGGAAGCTAAGCATCTCAGATGTCATACTCCAAGTTGATACCGTTGGCCATCGAGGCTTTAAAGGAGATATAGCGTCCCCCAAACAAAAAGTTGTTTGCAACTAACTGACCAAACATATTTAGGACTATCTCCATAGGTCCAAATACAGTTGATAATTGCACTTTGATTGACATTCATTCAAACAATACAGTTTCACTCTGGTTGGTCAACAATGAATCCTACAGTCAACTGAGTTTGACTATTTATCCCACACACTGTGTTTTACCAGGGAGTAATAATGCCTGGGGCAATTATTCAAAACTCCGTGCAGGCTGATGTGTCTGTCTAAGAGGAGTACAGTACTAAGACAGGAAGTTCTGTTTGAATTGGAGGAGGAGCCTAAAGTTAACTTTGTTGGGAGAATTTTTACTCTCTGGGTTGAGATTAGAGTGTCTTTAAATGATTCAAGGATTGTTCAATATAATTCCTCGGAGGTAGTACTCACATACTATATCAATGGCCAGTCTCGTGGGTTAATAGATTTAAAAATGCTCGTATTTTTTTAGTTTACCTTCAGAATCATGCAAAAAACAAAAAGGTACATAGGCTATAGCGTGAATATCATGTGTTGAGTGCTCGTTCGCTGGCATATACGTGGACATTTTCCGCTGTGCTGCCTTTTGCATATTCATATACCAGAGCACTCCCAATGGTTTGTTCGACCAGGGGTGGAATTGAATGGAATAAAGATTGCAGAGCACGCATTATCGATTTTCATAGTTTTTGTTGTAATTTTTTAATAATTGAAACAATATTTGAAATAACTACTTATGTGAGGGATCTTTATTTATCTTTCTTATTCGGATGGACTGCTTAATTATTCCAACACTTTGGACAAGGCAGAGTTATGTATTTTTCTTTCTTAAACAGGTAATGCCACTTTAAAAGTTAATTATTTCGTTCGTCGAACTATAGCTTTAATTCTTTTGTCCGAAAAATTTTCACCTTACCCGTCATCCCTTCTGTGATTTCTCATTGTGCCCCACACAGAAAAACTGTTGTTATTATGACTTCTACTTTGTAAAGTATTTAGGTTAGATGTTGGGATGTTATTACCTTGTTGCTCCAGGGATTAATAATATCCGACAAACAAAAAACTCCCTGGTTACACGAACAAGGACACAAACTGAATTATGTTTGGTTTTATGTTCAATTGCTTCCACAGGATTGCCGATGCTCTGGTGTATGCAGACCATGACCATATAACTTTTCCTGGTGAAGATGGGTAGGTGTCCTTATTCTTAACTTGACCAAAACAAAAATGTTCCGTGAAAAGAGGCTGTTGGACAATGAGCCGGTCCTTAAAATGGCTATGTTTTGTTTTGACTTTTTAGGTTTTACATCCAGGAGTTAATTAAAGTGGTCATTAAGAGTTTCATTGTGAACTGTAAAATTCAGATGTCATGGTTACTTATTAAGTATAAAATCTTATTTATGTTGCTCATTAGGTATATTTCGATCATTGCATTCCTTAAATTCCTGTGTGATTTGGATTCTCTGATACTTAAACTTGGTTACTTTTATCAGAGAAGCAAAGAAGATGTCAGAATCTGTTGATGACATGGCTGCATACGCAAAACTAACCGACAACGTAATATGGAAGATTTTGGAAGTTCCTGATGATACGGACCCAGATCTAGACAAAGCAAAGAAGCTGATTCAGCGGATATTTGTGAGGGATTTATACCGTTTTGCCGGTCATGCACTACTGGTATGTTTGTCTACCTTTCACTTATATAAAGTCACTTTTTCTGCTGACTCTGGTTTGATGTCTAAATTGTTCGACAACCGTCTACGTGAGATGGACATTTTTAACAAAGCACTTATGGTACACAGGTGCATAGCAGCTACACTGCTGTGCTATCCAATGATCTAATGCACATGATGAGATTTCTACGCTGTTCAAGTTTAAAGCCCGCTTCTTTTTTATGATTGCCAAATTTCTAGACGGTAGACCTCATATCCTCATTATGCAAACGTGAACAACATTTATGGTTTTGGTAGAAAACCACGAATAATGGCAAAATTGACGTCGTTAACGTGTGTTTTGTCTAGTTGAAAATAGCCTGTGCCTATATTCCTTTCAAATTTCAATGGCAAACATAAAGGAACGACTAACAGGTATGGAAGCCTCTTCTGCTTTAATCAGAAACAAAAAGTAGATTCTGAAGAGATATCTCAAAGCACAGAAACAAACATGTTGCGATTTAAATCCCATTGAATTACAGTACCAGCGCCAGTGTACCAGTTTAGATATCGGTTATACTAAACAAATAAGCTAGCTCATTTCAGACCCCTTGCACAATACTGTACTGTTCTTGCATAGTTTCAGGTGTCAATCATTGCTACCAAAAAATAGAAAATCGTTTCTCCCTTACAAAGTTTGCTCTGGTATAAACCGCGCTGTAGTGTATTCTATCCGAGTATTATGGTATAGCTTTAGTGCAAAAAGGAGGCGATTACATCACCAACATGCATCAGAGTAAAAACAAGAGTTTTACTTTTTGATATACTTAGTATGCATATTTCATGTTTGCTTCCTTTCGAAAGCAACCTTTCTTATTCTATGGTCATGTTAACAACTCTAAGGCTCATGATCACCACAAATAACTACATTTTAATTAGCTCAACTTTGCACTACCAAGACAACAACGCACATAGGCGGACTGGCCGTTGTGGCGATGTGGCGATCGCTGTATGGGCCGCTCGGTTCATGGCTGCCTTGGGCCGGATGCTAAGAAAAAAGAAAGAGAGAAAAACGAGAGAAGGGAGGAGGGAGAGAAAGAGAGGGAAAAATTAAGGAAGGAAAGTGAAAAGACAGAGAGAGTGTGAAAAATGGAGAGAGGGTGGAACACGGGATCGTAATGCAGTGCGCGCGGGAACTGATTGTACTCTGAGGGCCCATAGCTCCCTATAAAAATCCCCTCCCTCACTGGTGGCCCCTGTAAAACGTTTGGGCCAATCATCGGAAATGATCATAGAAATAACGAGATTGACAATAAACAATGTTCCGGTTTGAGAGTCAGGGCTGGGGTTAGAAATGTTGCATAACCTCACCACTAGCTAGCCGGTTGGGGCATTTACAGGTTTCTCATCAGGTTCAACATCTCAAAGGGCCACTGCTTCATTCTCATTGATCCCTGTTCACTAAGACGGCTTAGGGAAAGTAAGTGATTAGTAATTTAAAAACATCGTGCCTCCTCATCCATCTTCCTCGTGTGGGGTCATGACAGAGTTTTAATATTTCTAAAAAATCCCAGGCAATCAAAATTTCAGAATTTTTTCAAAGAGAGGACCCCCACGGAACACTGAAACGAGGTTAGGAGTTTCTAACGTCGGCCTTACAGTGGTCATAGACCAAATGGAAAAGAAGACAAGTGAGCTGAGACGACTTCTTCTTGTGTGATTAGGTAGTCAATATGTATACTATTTCAGTGGCGAAGGCACGAGGGCGTGGGGCGCACGCCCCTTCGATTTTTTAAAATTTCCGAACATTTTCCTCAAATGAGCCTTATACGCGTTTAAGCTATGTATTTCTGTTGGGGTTGGGGTGGGGTTAGGTATGTGTTTCGACTGGGTGATGGATTTTTAATCAATTTCTATCACAAGTTGTTCTGAAACTTTCGAAGTTTCATAAATCTTCCGCAAACCATCAAAAGTTTTGCGCGCTTCGCGCTTTTCCCAAAACGCCTCATGACGTCTTCGCACTTGGTGAGGGCTTTAAGGCCGACTGTTCGTGTCCTTAGGAGTGATTATAGAGGAGCACAACATTGCAAGAAAGAGTAACTTGGGAAGTCAATATAAAACATATTTCATGAAGACTGAAAGTTTTTACGAATAATCAGGAAAAAAGACTAGCCGTCTAATTGACAGACAAAATTTATTAGGGAATTGAAAGTTTCCACGTGCATTTTCTGCATGGGATTTTTGTCATGGAAAAGATTTCTAATGCAAAAATTCGGCGCGCTTTGGGCGCATTAGTCATGGTTCGCATTCCACATCTCATGACCACATGGTTGTAATATTCAGACCAATACCTCTTCCGAAAAACAGAAGTAGGCCTACATCCTCAGCCTTTGTACAGTTAGGGCAACGCATGAACGGAGGATCCTATACTAATCTTATATCACTAGTAGCATATTCAGCAAAATTTGTAGCGTGATGTGAAAGATTGGAAGTATGTATTTGTCGTTACACATTTTTGTAGCATGGGTGGCATGCCACGAGCACAAGATCACTGGTCAATAGGAGTTTCTAGGGACGTAATTATTGTAGTTCACACATGTGCCAAGGGTAGTACCATTTTGCATCTAATTCACGTAAGACCAACAAAAGTTTCTCAAAGAAAGGAGTTGTCACCCATCAACTTAGATAACCCTTATTTTACTACCAAAAATAAAGATTCGCTGAAGTATGCGTATCTTTCAACATTTGATCAGTTCGAAAATCTGCCAAAAATAGCACCATTTTACATCTAAACCTCCTTAAACGAACAAAAATTTCTCAAAGGGGAGGGGGACACCTCCTCTTAGACTCCTCTCCTATGACGAAAGAATGATCAGCAGCGGGTGCAACCCATGGAAGGTATGCATATGCTCAATTTACACTGACTGCGGGGGGATTTCAGCTGGGCATGAAAAACATAATTTATTGTTCCCCCAATCACCAACTCCTGGCGGCCCCACTGCACTATTTCATTCATTACAATATCCTATAGGCTAGTACGGTCAGTGAGTTGACCACTAAAACAGCCAATTCTAGCTAAACGACCACTACATAACCATTTCCTTCAAATTGCTGAACACCACATATGTACCATTGTCTAATGATGATACTGACCACATGTTATGATCATCAATTTGTATTCGAAGAAACATTTTGCCCTCTTCATTCCAAAGTAACCCCCAGTTGACCTTTCATTTTAATACCTAATTTTGCCCCCTTTAAAATCCTCTTGAATGAAATGTGGCATGTTGAAAATGGGCTTTGGAAGTGCCATGTACTGGGATCTGGCAAGTATTTTTATTCAAAATTTCCTAATGCTAAGCGCCAACTGATAGTGGCGCTCCCCTTAGATAGTGTCAAAGGGCCGCTCACTGCAATTTGCGGCGGCCGCGTAAAATTCCCAGTCCGCCCCTGACAACGCGTAGAATTAACGTCCGGGCAAAAGGTCAATGTATGGACAATGACATTGATTACTCAAAGAATAAGGCAGACAAGAACCCGTGCTCAACTGCAGACAGGACTACAAACTCCTTTAGTGAAAAGCTAGTCAGTAGGTGATATATATAATTGAATGCAGATGTATGAAGCAACTGATTAAAGTTGATGGAAAGCTCGGATTAAAATAACAAACACTTCAACTCTTGTTCATTTTTAACAAACATTACACATGAAGAAACACTTACTACCACCAACCCTTGAAAGATACGGCATAAAATACATCGTGCATCTACCTTTCCATGTTTATCTAAAGGAGGAACTGTTACGGATGGAATTCAAGCAAGAGTTCCCATGAAGCCATTTCCTTTGCTCTTAAAACTTATGTGCTATTTAAAATGGGATAACGAAGTAACGAAAATGGTTCTTGTCGTCTGTCAGATATCAGATAGTTATTGGGATGATTTTACCGACTGCCGTTACATTGCCAGTCGTCAAGGAAAACAAAGTTATTTAATATTTTAACGCCCGTTCTGTTTTTCTGAAAGGGTTCAGAACAACCTCAAATAAGTTATAAAATAAGCATGAACAGATGTTTCTCTATTTACCGTCTTTGCCAAACGAGATGCCACTTTCTTATGAAAAACAGAATAACAAAAAGGACTTGGATAACTTAAAGATGTATTAGCAGTCGTTATAATTAAGAATGTAACGAAGCTTTGGCACTCGTCGGCCAAGGAGATGACTTCAAAGGATTGTATTTATCAAATCTCTTCGTCTAATGATTAACTTATAGTATCAAAGGATCAAACGCTCATGAAGAAGACAAGTTCAAACAATTTATGGGAGGGACAAAAAAAAACCCTTCAATCAAATTCTCTCCTAACCAAAAGATCCAAAAGCTTAATGATTCCTTGCCAAAAGAAAATGCTTTATCGCACCAGGGAGTTGCTACTTGTCAAATAGCAATTCCCTGATCGCACTAAGGTTTTTCCCTCAAGGTATTCATTCTTTAGATATTACGATGTTTTCACAATTTGACCTCTGGTGACCTCAGATGTGCATTGACCTCCACCAAAAACAATGAGGTTCGTGTAACCAACATGGATAGTCCACCTGCTGCGTATTAGCATGGAGTTGCCAGAGAACTCCCTGGTATTAGATCCCTGATAGCAGGGAACAACTCCCTGCTGATAGTTACTAAATAGGCTTTCACAGTTTGACATCTTTCGACCCCCAATGACCCTGGGGCATCCACATGCCAGCTATGAGATAAGACAATTCAACCCTTTTTGATCTATCGTGTTGTCGGGGTCGGGCCCGAAGCCAGCTTTACATTTTTAGGGGGGAAGGTGTTGTGATGGGGGAAGTGTTGTGATTGGAGGGATAAAAGATTCCACCACATTAATTATTACGCAGTTTCAATTTTCATCTGGTGGGGCAGAAATATTTTTTGGTGGGGCATTGCCCCGAAATGCCCCAGTGGCTACGGCCCGGTCGGGTTCTTTTATAACTTCTAGTGACACCAAATGGAGTTTAACCCACCAAAAAGGGTACTTGTGATTAGTATGCGGCATTCAAGTACCAAATGCTTCAGTTCACAAGGGTTTCGTAGTTTCACCGACGGTGACCTCAGATGACCATTGAACTCTTTTGACGCAACGACGGTAATGTCTTAAGCATAACAAGAAGCATTCATGATTCCTTACTTGAGATATAGTGCTTCAGAAGTTTCAGCTTTTTTCCCTCTTGTAACCGCAATGACCTCTGACATTCACCAAAACATTAGGGCTCTAATCTCAACATAAAAATTGTATATTCAAGGTATGATAAGAAACAGAAGCCAAAAACCAATAACAAAAACTATACAGACAAGTCCGAACCAGCGTCGTAAGAATAGGAAACTGGGCTCTTACCACTCCACCATCAACATGCAACTGAATTGAAGGCTTGTTTTGATTATACCAAGCTCACAACAATTCCTTCGCACAAGTCCATCATTAAGTAATTAAAATTCGAGTTACGGTACTTATGAATTTATGCTTGCGAAAAGAAATACATTGTCCCTTGGAATTGTTACAAATATTCTGTCCTCCCTTTGAGTTGGCCAAGAGGCGACACAACTTGAATGTTCTGCCCACTGTGGGTTCTTGAGAAGTCGTATTTGATGACAGTTTTCAAGGTTTTCGTAGTTTAAATGTCGGGTGACCTCAGATGACCTTGAGCGTGATTAATTGGAACAGGGATATGACAAATGTATGTAATCTGGAAAATATCCGACATTACTATCTTTAAATGTCATGTTTACAATTTTTTCGGTCTTTGACCTTCTGGTCTCAAATCACCTCCGACTCCATTATGAACAAACGCAACTTTTCTAGTAATATTTCAAGTCGATTTACGTCCTGTGAAAAGTATTCATCATTGCTTTCTTGAGGTAACATGTTTTTACGCGGTTTACAAGTTTTTCGTCATTTCAACTCCAACACAAACCAAAACACAAAGGATTCTTTCTCGGAATTTAAAAACTTATCTGTGTAAAGTATTACAAGTGACCATTATTCCTAACTTTATATTAACCAAGATTTTTGGTGTTTTCCTTCTCGTGACTTCAAGTTAACTTTGACATCCCCTAAAAGCAATAGGATTCTTTTTCTTAGTTGATAAATATGTTTGCCAAGTGTGAAAAGTATCCATTATTCCTGCTTTGAGATAAAGTTTTCGAAAAATATTTTTCCTGGTTTACAAAGTTTCACCTCCGGTAATCTCAGATAACCTCTGCCCTTCACCGAAGGCGATGTGGTTCATTATCTGATCATTACGTATCAACATAATTTGTAGAAAAAGTATCCGTGCTTTTACTTTGAGATATTGTGTTTAAACTGTTTTTCGTTTTTGACTCTGCTGACCCCAAATGACCTTTAACCTCCACCAAAAACAAAGAATTCTTCCTTTTAATATGTAAAATTTATGTTGTGATTCACGAAAAGTATCCGTCATTCCTATCATGAGATAGCGTGTTTACAATCCAAGCGTCACAAACACACATACAAACGAGCAGGCATACGCATGTTTTTTCACAGACTTATCGAAGACTCCATTGTTATCTTCATTGTGTTTGCTTCTTTAACCCTAACTTTAACAATAGACTGTCTATTGTTTAACTTATGAGGACTTGAAAAATCTATTGAATTCCCCGTAGAGGACCTAGAAATCTGTTGTTTAGGTCCTCAGTCTGACAGCCAAACAAACCTACACCCACATACGTACACTGGCCAGCGTAATTACATAGATTTCTCTCGCCTTCAGCAAGGAGTAGGTAACGGCTTCCTGATCAAAGTGTGTAAAGTCTCTCGACTGGGTCAAAAAAGTCGAAGGGTGATGTCTCTATTTAATAAAAATGGGTGCTACTCAACCTTGACAGTTGATGCGTTATAGTCAGAAGATGATTCCTATTCGTTGGTTCTTTGGAGAATTTTACTAAAATAATAAATGTACTTTAATACGGAAGTTGAGAGCCAATTGGTTTAAACTGGTCGCAGATGGGTCTCCAATCCCAGTGTTCAATATCCTCCATTAATTTGCGCCAGTCGAGTCCTGTGAAGTTAAATGAAAAGGGACCGGTTAGTATGCAGTTGTAGCTAAGGTGATATGCACATGTGTAGAGATTTACATTGTGTTGAAAGCTGAAGGTAGACTGTGGTAAGTCTTAACCACTGTCTGCTAGTTGTTACTTACATACCTACACCCAAGTCTACACCGAGACCGACCGTGAATGCGGTGGCTAGTGAGTCAGCCAACCCTAGTAACATCGGTCCCTAAGTTGAAGTAGGCTGTAGTGTAGAGGCAATCGAATATACAGATATATGAGTCCGGCTATGCCAGTGAGTTGAATTGACCGCCATAAGTTTGTTGCTCTGGCAGAAGTGAAATGCTACCGGTGATGCATTGCCCGAGGTTGCACTGCCTGGTATTAAGCCATACCCCAATAAGCAGACCCTGGCAGTTGTAAATGCTGCAACCGTTGAATTGAATTGCCTACCAGAGATTACCGCAATCTGTGACGCTGCAGGGCTAGCCATAGATCTAGATATGCTTTAATAAGCTAGTACTAACGTTACAGTTAGTTACTAGTTAGGATAGTGTACGTGAGGCCTATACACACGCGATGACTTAATTGTTATGAACGCGCACCTTGCGGCGCTAAACAATGCAAGTGTACGTGTTACAATTGAATGAGGCCGAAGCGAATAACTGTAGAAGGCCTAAAGTGTATGCTAAGTACCCTACGGTACCTGTTGTTCTCTCTTCTACATTATGTCGTCTCCATATTTGCTGGTAAGTGCGGAGAATTAGTTAGTTAGTTAGTTAGATGAGGTTTAACGGCCCAATTTGCAACCAATTGGTTCAAGTCGAGCCGGCTACGGCCTTTTTTCCAGTTGTGGCCCACTGGCTTGTTTTCCCTTACTCCATTGCTTATGCGGAGCATCACGCACAACGGCAGAACTTGGTTCCATTTTTAAAGTCTTTGGTATGACTCGACCTGGGAATCTCACCCGGGCCTCCCGCGTGAGAGGCGGATGTTCTACCACTAGACCAAACACGCGGTAAGCGCGGAGAAATGAGGCCCGCTGCTGAAAGGAATCCAGCGCTGGAGTGCAGTACAGTATTACTGCAGCTCATTGTGTGCGTGAGTAGAGAGTGGGCTGAATATGCTGCTATGGCCGAATTAACATAATATATGCAGGTATGCTTGTATTGGAATGTAGCGGAAGTGTCCATTTAGGAATGAGGTCACTACAGTTCTGCAGTGCCGTCGGAAGGTATTTTCGATTAAGGGGGTTGACTTGTAAATGTTGAAAAGATGGAGTGTAGGTAGGCTACGCGCCACCATGGGTTGCGTAGCGTATGGAGGAAATTTTTGAAAAGTGCCTCCCAGATTGCAGGAAATGGCCCCAAAAGTTAAAATGTTGGGTATATTTTTTGTTTGATGTTTATATAAATTTGCCCAAATTTTGATTCAAATTTCATCCCAATGTAGAAAACTGACTTTACTTTCTAAACTAACTTCCCAAGTTGGGTTGATAACTTGAACCCATTTCCCCACATTATAAGATAACCCCTTTGGGTAAGGAGGCAATGCGATTTAATTATAGCTTAGACTATCTAGGAAATATAGGAGACGAAATATCTCCTA
>WURT03453486.1:0-22381 GCA_009936505.3 Holothuria glaberrima
TCCATGCAACAACCTCATTCTAATGTTTATAATTTTCTATTTAAGAAAACCCATATTTATCCAAGACAACCAAATTTCGAGCAGGACAACCAAATTTCGAGCAGGACAACCAAATTCTAATTGCTGGTTGACCTTTGGAATAAAGGCAGAACATCCTTTATTTGCTTAATTATTATCACTGAGCATTAACAGGCCAAAACATAGGAACTTTACCCCTTAATGTCTTAGAGGAAACTCTGTAATGTACTGTCATGACAAAGTAGTTGATATACATATTTCTTTTAAATTCTGGTAATTACTCATTTTACAGGAGGAAGTCACCTTCACCCTAGAGGATCCACCTACCTTCAGCCACAACAGCAGCACCATCAACAGCTACATCGTGCTAGACAAGCTCAGCAACATGAACAAGAGTATGCAGCAGTTTTCCAGCAAGAGCAGGTAGCTCAACAACAGCCTGCTTTCACTTTGGAAGAGCAAGCTCATGCAAACCAACAAGCTTTGAGACAACAGTCTCTGTTACATCAGCAGCAACTCTACCAGCAGCAATGGCAGCAGAACCAAGCATACGAGGAGCAACCACAGGTACGTCAAGAGGGACTAGGTTACAACCAGGTACAGCAGTATCAGCATCCAGTTGGTTACAGTCACCTACCTGGTTTTAACCAACCGCAGGCTGCTTTTGCCCAGAAACCTCCTTTTCAACAGTTTTTGAACAGACCCGCAGCATTCTATCAAAAGCAGCTACCAGCCATGTACACCCAGGAACAGGGTGCCTTATACAATCAGCAGCAAGCTGCTAGCAATGCCCCAGTTTACAGCCAGTTGCCCAGTGGGAGTGGTTTTTTACAACATCAGCAGGAACAATATGCAGCATTACCTTACCAGCAGCAGCATGTACAACAGATACAACAGCAGGAATTGCAACAATATCCACCTTACCAACCACAGACATCATCCCAGCACCAGGTAGTTGCACCCTCCCATGCTGAATTAGGACAGCATGCTTATGCTGAACAAATGACTGGCAGACAAAGGACCATCTCACCCAGTTCTTCCCAACATCACCAGCAAGAACCGCAATATCAGGTTGCTGTAGGTCCTTTGCCTGTAATGGAGGGTAGTACTGTAAGGGGTAAGTTAATGTCATGTGTCATCTCCATCCAACTTGTATCACATGTTGTGAGTTAGACAGCAGATCTTACAAGAGCATTAGTTACAATTACACCACTTTCAAAGTCTTTCCCAATGATTATCTTTTTTACACCTGTGGAATATCTTCTTGAGGAGCAGTAGTATAGTGTGTTCTTGCTGTGCTTTAAACAGGTATCATTTGATTAAAATGTCTTCTTGCTTCAAAATTGTGAGAAGGAAGGTTTGCAAAATGAAATCTTCAGTGGAAGCTGGAATTTCAAACTATGTGCAATCATCTCAACGTCAAGCCAGCCTTTAAAATTGGCACGTTATTTTCAGTAGAATGTACTTAACAAAATATGGATACCTGATACATAGTGCAGATAAGGTCAAGTATAATTTGAGGACTCTTAAAAGGAGGAAACTAAGGAACAAAACATGAAGATGATTAGGAAGAAGATACCTCCGTCTCGGTAAGAACCAGGGCAGTTGAAACTTTGGTTATTGTAATATCTTATAAAATACTTCTAAGTTTGTTTCTCATCGTATATGGGTTTATATATGTTTGATAAACATGAATGAGTAAATGTATTAGATGTGCATCTTTGCCATAGTATGTTTTCCTCTTTCATAACACTTGCGAAAGATACACATAATTCATTTATTGTTTTTGTTGAGATGAGGATTTTAGTCTCTACATTCATGTTGGAGAGTGTTAAATACAACATGTGGATGTTTCATATGGAGAAAATAAAATCTAGACAGGATCTTGTTTTAATAAAGTCACTAAAGCCTCAAAAGGATGGTAGTTTTACAAACAGTATGTACTAGGAATAGGGCTGAAGTCATGCACACTTTTTTTAAATAAATAAAAAGAGAAGTATAGTTTAATTATATTTTGTACCGCAACAAATCAGGTGCTTAATTCTGCCACCTGCAGTCCCAGGGCAGTGCTCTGTCTAATATATTTGATTTAGTTCTGTGGACATGTCACACTTTACCACTTCATCACTTTAACATTTGAAGTATTCTGCCATTTATAATGTTTGCATACCTGCACCATTGTTCTGGAGGTCTGACATTTTTGATCAGCTAGAAGGAAAATATTCATAATACAAGAATTTATCTTTACAGGTAAAAGATTTTTGTTTGTGGAATGTCTGAAGAAGAAGATAACAAGTCTGTCAGAAACGAACAGTTTTACTCCTTATTGGAAGAAGTCTTTGAGATGGAAATCTACAGACCTGTTTGTTAGCTGTTGGCTGACAATGAATGATAGAAAATCAATAGGAAGTGTAAAGGATATTGAGGACCAGTGTAAACTAAAATACATAGAAATATTCACCCATGAAAGACTAAAATCTGAGACCAGGATAATCATAGAGGGTGGTCCAGGAACTGGTAAGACAATGCTCTTAGCTCAACTTGCATTGGATTGGTGTCAAGGTAAGATGGAAAATGTGGATATTCTGATATTTTTACCTCAGAAGAGTGTTAAGGACAAGACACTCATTCAGGCTATTAAGGAATTCTACATTCAAGATAATACACCAGTATCGGGAAATGACATTGCTGATATCCTTGCAAGTGACCGAGAAAAAGTATGTCTCTTACTTGATGGACTGGAAGAGTACAGTACTGGAGGAGAGATTAGACTTGAAGAATCATCTGATGTGAGGAAAGTCATGAAGAAGGAGAAATATCCTAATTGTAAGGTAGTTCTTACGTGTCGTTCTTACTTTCTGCATGGCCTATCAGATGGGCCATTACTTAAAGTGGGGCAATTTAGTAAAATAGAGAGAAAATCCTACATTGAAAAGCTGTCCCTGGGCAATATTAAAAAAGAAGAAAAAATTAAGCAAGTTATTGAAGATGATTCATTCTTACTGGGACTTTGCAGTATACCATTACTCTTTGCACTGGCTGTTCATAACATTGAAAGTATGAGTTTTGCAGGTGATAGTCATGTTGACAAAGTAGCTCCCTTCATGAAAAATATGATTGAGACAATGTGGGCATCAAGCATGTCAGGACATGAAACATGGTCAGAGAAGGAACAGTTGATTTTGGGAGAGCTGGCTTTGAATGGTTTATGTAGATCTCAACAACAATTCTCCTGGCCGAAGGACTTCATTGAAACAAAAATTAGTGGCCTGAAGCAGTGGTTTGATTGTCGAATTCTTGTTATGGAAAGGGACATGAGAGTTCATGTAGGGATGGAATTCCAAGATATTGCTGAAAAGTATGAAATCCAAGGCAGGGATGAAATGGAACATGTGACAGGAAAGACAGGAACTTCACAAAGCTTAGCAGAAGGTGATACTCAGCAGCAAAAAGAAGACAGGCAGGGAAGGGAGACACTATCAAAAAAAGCTACAGTTCGAATAAGGTTTCTTCATGAATTTATTCAAGAGTGGTTTGCTGCCACCTATTTGTGTTCCATGATGAACTATTATACTGATGAAGACCAATTCCATGAATATGTGATTAATCAACTGAACCAATTAAGTCCCAAAGATGCACGTCATGTGCTCCGCTTTACCAGCTATTTACATCCGCAAAGCTGCCATGCCATTATAAACTACCTTCTCACAAACTTCTTTTCAGATGATGGTAGCGTAGAATCTCATGTTATGGACTGTATTTGCCTTTGCTTTGCTGAACATAATGACATTAAAGGAACTGATATGAAGAATAGTGTCACAGAGGTGTGCAAAGAGGTTATAACCATTGACTTTGATGACGGCAGGTTCCTTCAGAAAGCAAAATCCTCCTTACTCCAGTATGCTTCAGATTGCGGGGTTAGTGTACTCAGTTCTTCCCTTTTGGTGTTTTCAGTTGGTTGTGCCTTGAACTATTCATGCATGCAATCAAAGGATTTATCACAATAGTTCAATTCATAACATGCAATGGTACCTTTAGGGTGTGTAGAAAGTGTGCCCTAGGGTCCATTTTGTGAAATAAAGCAAAATAGTCAACCTGTCCTCCAATTAATGTTAAACAGAGTTGACCACCTTTCCTAGTGATGCTTGGACAGTGATCTGTGTATGTTTTTCTGGATGTTTTGGTCCAAGGTCCCATGTGGGCCCTATGAACCTTCTCATGAAATTTTGCAAATTGGTTACTCCTACAGATTCTCTTGAACAATGCTGTTGATTTGTCATAATGATATTCGGTTAGTGGTACCTTCAGGGTGTTCAGTAATTTGGGGTCCACTGCTAAAGATGGGCTGTAGGGTCCATGTTTTGAAGTATTGCAAAGTAATTGACTTTTCCTCCAGTTAATGGTACAAAGAGTTTATGGCCTGTTAAAATGACACTTGTTTAGTGATCTGGAATGGTATTCTGGAGTTTTGGTCCAAGGTCTCATGTGGGCCGTATGGCCCATTTTATGAAAATCTGCAGAGTGCTTCTTAAAGTACAGGTTATTTTGTACAGTGTTAATGGTTTGTCATAATGATACTTGGTTAGAGTACCTTCAGGTGTACAGAAATTTTGGGTCCAAGGCCCAACATGGGCTCTAGGATCAATTTTGTGAAATATTGCAAAATGGTTTACCCTTTCTAGAGTTAATGTTAAAGAGAGTTGACTGCCTGTCATAATGATGCTTGATTAGTGATCTGCATATGATCTTCTGGAAGTATTGTTCCAAGGTCCTGTGTGGGCCCTATGGCCCTTTTTATGAAATTCTGCAAACTGCATACTCCTACAGATTCTCTTGTTCAATGATGATGATTTGTAATAGCTTAGTGATGCTCTGTTAGTGGTACCTTCAGGGTCTAGGATCCAAGACCCAAGATGGACCATAGGGTCTATCTTGTGAAATATTGCAAAATGCTTAACTCTTTCTTCCAATTAGAGTTAAACAGAGTTGACAACCTGTCAATGTTGCCTGGTTAATGATCTGAGGTGGTATTCACTAACATCTATAAGTAAGTCAAAATACTTATGAACTACTTAAGAACTCTCTTAAGACGTATTCACGAAAACAACTTACAAAATGAAGATATCAGGAAACATCTTTCATGACATTCCAGAAGCTGCCTTCAGGGTGTTTGAGATTTGGGGTCGTAAGCCATTTAAGGTCATATACAGTAAAGTTATATGACACTTGTACTAGAAACCAGGGACCCGTTGGTCGAAGGTATGAGGTTCTGTACCATTGGTGCATTTGTTAGTCAGGCCTGCTGTTATTTTATGTTTAAAATTAATCTCAACATGTTTAGTACAGTTTTTTTCTGACTCCAATTGTTTCTAAATCTTATGTGGTTTTAAGCATCTGTGTCCAAATACTGTAGCCACAGGTAATTATTTGTACTAAAGAAATTTAAAAATTCAATGTGGCTTTAGCAGACAATATCAATACACAATTATTAAGGCACAAATCTTCCTTTTTAAATTGCTTCTCAAAATAATTTTCAGTAATTGTATAAAATCATTCACTATTTGTTCTTGTCTGTAATACAGGTAATCATAGAGGAAATTCAGCTTGGCAATGTGATTTCTGCTGTGGATGAAACATCTTTGACTTTGAATTCTGGTACAAAGTTGGAACAATTGAATACATTACAAGTAATTGAAGTGAGCCAGTGGAATCAAGTTCTTCACCAGGATGATTTTGAAAATATCCTGATACTCCTCAGTAAAGGCAATTCTATCAAGACAATAGTGTGAGTAATTTGATGTGCAATAAAATCCTGTGGTATTTCCACATTTTGCAACAGTTAAATGTTTTTTGTCAGTTTTCATTATGAATTAGAAATCCTTAACATAACTTTCAAGTTAATATTGCTTTCAATTTTTCATGTGGTAAATGAAGACTTATTTACATTTTTTTTTCTTTGTCCCAATTTGCAGCTGTGTTTTTCCTTGTCATCCTCCCAAAATTCTCGATGATGGATTCATGGAAAATGTTATTGTCAAGAACATTGAAGGTAATATGTAACTTGAAAAGCAAATTATGAAAGCAGTAGGTTTAAGTCTTCTATACATGTGTCAAAGTTGTCATCCCAACAAGTGTTTGCATTGTTACATCATGTGTGGTACTTTTTCTGGTATCGATATTATACTGTATCTATGGTTAACTGTAATAAATAAATGCAGAACAATGTTGTGATGTCGAACATTGCAAGGTGATGTAAGACACCAGTATGCGTGTGAGAAAAGTTAGCAGAGATTTTTTATATTTGTATCAAACTCATTGAAAAACAGTTGTACTTTGGGCTGCACTGGTCAAGCCCCTGAATATACTGTAGCAGAAACAAAGATAAAGATACCAAATATTTGTGCCACTTGATCACTTGATCAAATCAGTATATATATTGTGTGAGGCACATAAAAGGGCAATGGCCTAACATGCTTCTTAGAGCAAAAAATTTCAGACGAAATTTACGTGCTGTGCAAGAAATGATTCTTCCAAGCACACATGCAACAGAGACCTTAATATACTTTCTAACTTAGTTTGTGGCGTTTGTGCATGTTTCGCTAAAGCAGAGACAGTGTAATGAAGTTTTGCAAGGGATCTATCACTTCAACGTGGGAGGATTTTCAAAGGCGTCTTATCAGCAATGCCAAACTTAGCCTGCTTTGTGGCTCTTAAGTCTGGAACCATGTTTAGCCGGATCACACCCAGGATTTGACAAAATAAACAGAGTCACTAAAACTTTGTAATGCATGGTAACATCACCACAAATGGGCCTTTAATTCATATTGGAAAGTATTTACAATGGTAAAATAAGAGAAATGGTCAAAACTTCCACTTTATGAAATAGCTAGTGGAGGGGCAGATAAGTATGTTGGTATGTCTGTAGGAATCATGTTCAAATACATATGTTTCACACTAAAATAAATCATAAGCTAAGCCACTAGAGGGAATCCAACTGACAAAATGAGCAGTTTTAACAGCTTTAACTTCACCTTCACCTTCAAGTGCATTCCATGTGTGAAACTGAATGCTCTCTGATGAATGGGTTGAAAATTTTAAAATTGAAAACTTTGCAATGGTATTGAAGTGAAAAAAGAGCAAGTAAAAAAAAAAAAAAAAAAAAACTCGTTCACAAACACTCTCATGTTAATGCACGCTGCTGTGTACATTTTTCATGGATCCTCCTTCATCAGTACTCCATACATACCCTTTAGGAACTAAAAATAGTTTGTCAAATTGAGATATTTGTGGTCTACTTAGCCTTGCATGTCAGATTTATTTAAAAAGTATAGTGGATGAATAATTCATTCTAATGCCCACAAATCTGGGGCATATTCCAAGGCTTCCAGGGACTTTCTCTTGAAACTTGACTAGGGTCCTGCTTGGGGCACCTGGCATGCACAGTATGTATATAAATAGTAAAAAAGTAAAAACAAATTTTTGATCTTTTTCATTGGATGCAGTGCAGTTTCAAGACTTGTGAGTGGTATGAAAAATCAGATATCCCTTCAAAGGAAAAAGGCATATCGTTAGCAAGTCCGTTAGGAAAGTCTGGCAGCATTCCCCGGTTTTTGGTATAAAAATCAGGGGGAGTGTATCTGTGCTCAATCTGTGATTCAATGGAGCATTCAATGTTTCCTTGGCCGGTTGGTCCACTCAAGTGTCTTGCCTAATGGCAGTGACTGAATGCAATGGAAGCTGTGGCTTGCACTGTTCTTTTCTACTGAGGAAGCCAGGCAAACAATTGTCTAATGAGCCATGCACAACTTTCCCTATCAAAAAGATTAAATTCGGTGATTGACAGGGAGAAGTTGGCTTTCAGACTCTAACCCAGTTGTTCACCTTATGGTCCCCAGCTATGGCTTAGATTCTTTTGAGAGAAAACAGTAGATTATTAAATAGATGTGTTACTAATAGTGTAAATTTGTCAGTCTAGTTTACACTGTCACTATCATTGTAGCCTACATATTTAACTACATCTAATTAGATGTACTGTATTTTACATGTCTGAACTTACAGTGCATTCTTTATTTTTTGTTAAAGTTGAATGGAACAACGGAGAAGTCATCTGGACCTTGGATCCAAAGAAACAAATGTTTATGGTAAGCTGTTATGAACAGTTTCTTATACAACTTCTTATACCACAATATGATGTATTACATTATGAGTGCTAATGATAAACAAATACTTTATTCAGGTAGAAAGATACAGTTATGTGCAAAATTTACTATTACCATGGTTTACCAAAAACTAGCTGCAATCACAATTTGTACTGTAGCTTTTTTTCTCACATACAGTAGCATACCATTATACATGGGCTTGTGGAACCAAAGAACTCAAATAGTATCAAAGTGGTCAAATAAGCATTGTGGATTATTCTTGTATACTTTATAGCATGTGGGTGTGCTATATGGAAAGGAACAGCACTCATGTATTTATTAGAGGTCATAGTTCATTCTGATGTCTCCAGAGGTCACATTCTAAACCCTCTACATGTCATGAAATGACCCCTTACAGAAACGAACACTTCTCATTTCCCGATCAATGGGCCCTTCATCGGGTTTTCCGCGAAACGTTTATAGCGGGTTCACACTTCATCGTCTCAGCAAAGATGCTTATCAGGCATTGCTCACAACTTTAGAGGATTATCACCATGGCAACTGCCTGTGCTGCTTTTCTGTGTATGGCTATTCTGGGGAAAGATAATCTGCTTTAAGAGATAAGATCAGCAGGCAGGAAATGAGAGTAACTGATCAGAGGCCTCTGGGAATAAACATTACATGCATGGCTGCACAATTTGTGCCAAAATATGTAAGGGAAGTTTATTGACATGTAGGATACCACATTTCAAAGTCTAAGCACATACTATTACATTGAACATAGTTGAACTTAACAGTTTTTTTTTTTTTTTTTGAGACCAAAAATTCTTGGAGGTCTCTGAGGATTAAAATGCCAAACCTTTGAATAGGAGGATGTCTTGTGCTAGGAAGCTTTGAAACCAGTTTTACACATGTTATTTATACATTTGATATATTATGAGACAAAATTTAAATTTCTGTAGCTGCTGTTGTGCATGGGTTATCATACTTCCTTGGAGATTACCAGAGACAGAACTCTGAAAAACTTGTAGTAAGCATGATGTATTTATTTGGATGGTCTATGTTGATTAAAATGTTGGTACAGAATGATATGTCCAGAACAGGCATAGACATTCTTGTACTGTTTAAAGCCGAGGTGGAATGCAAAGTATTCATGGAAACCTCAGTCTTATCTGACTGTGAACATAGAAATGTGATATGCAGTTTTTCAAAATTACATGAGATTGAGATAACAGACTGGACATGCTTGTTCTCTTGAAAGCTGAAATCTAGTAAAAAGAATTGATGGAAACCTTAGTCTAGTTTATACAAAGTGAACATTAATATCATAAAGTAATCTTACAAGGCAGGTTTTTCATGCTTAAATGAGATTGAAAATGTTCAAGTCATATATATAAGAAATGAACAGGTTAAGCATTACAAATATACTTTTGATCATTTATTCTACTTTAAATATTTAACCCGGTCTAATATTGCTTAATTAAAACCTGTGTTAATACCTGAAACAGTAATGATGTCATTGTAGGAATCACAACTCCTTTCAGAGTTGCAACCAATAAGGCAGTGGGGACCTGACTCCAAAAATATTAGAGTCACCCAAGTCTACTCAACATTACACTTTTACACTTTTAGAAGGGAATGCAGTGTTCATTTGTCAAAGACCAAGTCTGTGTAGAGTCATTAAGGAGCCAAGTGGCTTTTTGGTCCTGAAATTTTAAACTAAATTGTCAGGTTGCTGAAGACTTTCATATTAAACTATTAGCTTCAAGGTTTGAAACAAGGTTTGAAACAAGGTAGTGAAAAGGTTTGGAAAAGTATTACCTTTTTGATATTTTCCATTTTCAGCCCATGTATGGAACAATGACAAAAGCTGGTCAGACTGAACTGAAGAACAAAGAAGGTATTCCAAACATAGCAGTATTTACAGAGACAACATTGATGTGAATGTATTGATGGGAACTCACGTTCAATTTAAAGGGCACCAATAAGTTAAAACAACCTTCTGGTGTGACTGCTGTATGCAGGTCTGTTATTGAGATAAAATGTTTGTATTGTTTCTTTAATACTTCACTGCAAGGAATCAAGGAATGTTCAACAAGTTTCAGTGTAAGCTGGGAATACATACATTTTTATGCCCAGTTTTGTGTGTTGTCAAGAATAGTGTGAAGCATAAAATGTATTACTGGTTGTGACTGTCAAGTTGTCCAATAGGAGTGTATGTGGATCTGTGAGCTGAAGTTGTTCAACAGTTAGCACAAGATTGACTTGATACAACTAAATGAATAATGCAGAAGGTAAATTTAGAAAAATATTTTTTACCTTTAAAGACACTCACTTGCTGAAAAAAAACCTTTAAAAATATGGGCTCTTATGATCAGCTACATTGTTAGTAATTGTCTCAATTAAGAAAATACACATTCATTCAAATATGGCACAATAATTGGCTAAGAATTACATAAACACAGTCCTATATCTCCTATTTCCTTTCCTCTGGCTCATGTTAGTCCTGCCTGCATGCCACCCAACATCATTGTCTATAAAGAATGAATGCAATAGTGCTGTGCCTGTTATGCATCCAAATGGTAGGTAGTAGTTAGATTATGTTGCCACAGTTTCACATATATGCTGTAGCTATTCCTCACTTAAACTAAAGCTTTACTAGGTAAGTGAAAATTAATTACCACCCATGCACTGGCCGATACTGAGATGGGTTATTGGAAGGAATGTCCTAAAATGCTTAGATAGATTATTTGTCATAAAGATTTCTTTGAAGAAATAGGAAGCTTAGTCAGCTTTTGTCCAGTAGAGTCATGAGGTGTTTCTGCCAATGGAGACTATGTTAGCACCTTGTTGTCTCCACACTTCTGCTAAATCAAGTATAAACTAGCTGACTGGTAATACTGCCTGGTCAGTAAACTGTTTACTTGACCAAATCGTCTTGCAGTAGATGTTTGCATAGCTATTGTGTTTCTACAGAGTAGTCTATTTATGCTTGAGAGAGTTTGTTTACACAAGATGTGCAGAATAAGGAAGTGAGGAACGATTACCAGCACTGTGGTTTTTTGCAGTATACACTTCTGAAAAAGTCTGCCAGCCGTGAATATTAAAGTGGATGTTAGTATTGGCAAAAACATGGTGTGTATTAAAAAAAGTGGCATGTGGAAAATGAATGAAAGTGATAATCCAAGATATTTAATTCTTTTTCATTGTCAGATGACTTTATGTCATGTGAACACTTTCTGATGTCTTTACCTGGTACAAGCTCGACCCCCTGTGGCAAGGGGCCAACAAAGCGACCATTAAGCAAAATGTTGCCTTCTGACATGAAACTTGATATTGCAGCTAAACGATTGAAAGTAAGTACTTTGTCTATATATTTCAGTGTGCCTCCAACCACTGGAATGGAATGATATTGTTATACTTACAATCATTGACAGCATCCAGTACTTTCTAGAAGAAATTGTGCGCATAATTCAAAGTAGGCCCTTGGTTCATTGTATTTTGCTGTCACAGTGTGTGGACTCCCCTTATACCAACCCAACGTGAGTAAATTCAGTTCACTTTATTTCAATCAGTGCACAAATGCACAAAAGTACAGTTAACAACTACGGTGAGTATTGCAATGGATGCAGACAGTATAGTCATAATTAAAGATTGTAGGAAAAATATTAAAGAAATACATACAAGCAAGGATTGAGAATTCCCAAACAAAGTGCTGAGAAAAACAAAACGTGAAAAAGAAAACCCCTTTTACAACAGGAAACAAAAGATAATAATCACAGGCACAACTAAGATCAAATGGAAGTGAAAACACCAATTGAATGACAAGACACTCTGCTTGACAAACATCTATCCCCCTTCCCCGCTGTGATAAATCAAAATATAGCGAAAAACAGGTATGAGTTTAAATAAAGTTAAAAATTAGCTCCCTTTTAAAGTAATTCTAAAAGCAGGTGTAAGAGGATGATCGCTTTCAGATCATGCTGCTAGAATTCGGTAGGAGATTTTAGCCAACTTTACCCTAGAAAAAGCCCTTTTCCGGGGTGAAGCTTATCTCTACACTTGCAACAGTTGTTCCCTTTTGTGAACAAGCTGGCTCTGTTGATCAAACAGTCTTTAAAGGGTCAAGCCATCCTTTTGTTAAGAGCTGTTACTCAGTGATGATCTTTATCACTTACATCTCTGTCTTATTGCAATGCAACAACAAACCCCTATAACTTCATCGATCTCAAGAGAGCTGCACAAGAAATTCTCTGATAGATTGTGAATTAATTATGGTCAACTAGGCATGGCTAAAACTTGGTATTCAATTCTAGCATCATGATTATCATGGAGTGATTCCAATTGTTCAGGCCTGAGAAGGAGTCACAATAGTGAGAAGAGGTCAAACGCTTGAGAGTTAGATTTAAATGGTTATTTCATCTGTCGCTATAACTATGAATAGAGTTCTACAGTAGACTAAGAACAGTTCGGCCATGTAAAGCTTGTTGATGTGTTTTTCTGAAGAAATAGCCCAAAGGTGTCAAAGACAGCTCAAAGGTCCCTGTACTGGTATTTGAGCACAAATTTCCCATTTCACCAAGGAGATAAAATCCAATCACAGTTAGCAAGAGAAGTGTGCAAGTAATTTATAGTTGCTATCATGCAGAGTGTTTAACATATGAACACAGGCTGTATACACACAATGCAGATATGAAATACAATGAGCAACCAGTGGTTCATTAATGCATTACAGTAAATACAGCCCTGTTGTCAGGGACTGCATACAGTGTATGTGGTAGGTGACCTGTACCTCGGCATGTGCTTGCTGCTACCATCATTTGTAATTGGAAGATTAATTACTCACAATTGGCTAGCCTGAGGGTAAAAATGATGGTGTAGCCAAATACTTGTGATAGAGTAGTTGTTGTAAACTCTAACATTTTACAAGGGTCTGTGGTGTGGGCCAGTGGACACACTACAGCATTGAAACTCAAAATCAATTCGTGTTTAACTTGTAATACTACGGAGGTAAAGATCTGCTGTTTGAGCCCACAGTAGAATATACAAACTTGGGGTAAATGCACTAAAAGTAGGATTGAAGCAATGACTTCAGAAAATTTATTATTGCCTAGTCAGGATTTTAACCAGCCTCATCCCCCAATAACTGCCCACATGTTATTACTCTTTTAAGATACATTTCATAGAGAGGGACTAAATGAAAATTAGCATATAAGTGATTTGCAATCATGCTGCTAGAATTCGGTAGGAGATTTTAGCCAACTTTACCCTAGAAAAAGCCCTTTTCCGGGGTGAAGCTTATCTCTACACTTGCAACAGTTGTTCCCTTTTGTAAACAAGCTGGCTCTGTTGATCAAACAGTCTTTAAAGGGTCAAGCCATCCTTTTTTTAAGAGCTGTTACTCAGTGATGATCTTTATCACTTACATCTCTGTCTTATTGCAATACAACAACAAACCCCTTTAACTTTATTGATCTCAAGAGACCTGCACAGGAAGTTCTCTGATAGATTGTGAATTAATTGTGGTCAACTAGCCATGGCTAAAACTTGGTATTCAATTCTAGCGTCATGATTTACATATATGTTTGATCTCATATCTGTCTTTCCCACTATTTATGTTTGCAGATGGGCTGGAATCTCAAATTAAAAAGTGAAAAGGATTACAAAAAGGAGGTACTTGATTTGTCCAAGGATTCCATGTTGGTTAGATGTTCTTTTTATGTTTAAGAGAGAAGAACCATGGGTTGCTTGTTATGTCACAAATGCTGTCAAATGATAGTGACTTTTGTGAAACCTGACCTACATTCTTTATTACTATAAGCACCATAAGCTGTGCATATATTTGCTGTGGGTGTGTCATGATTGGTGTGATCCACAAGCATAAAATAAGTAGATGTGTATAAGAGAAGGTCAAGTGAACATTCATTGGGAATTGCTTGAGGATTTTTTTATCAGGCAAACTATGTTGATGGAATAGTAGTCACAGATGAACTTTTTTAACAGAATCTAGATTACATATGAAATGCAACCATTAAATCAAATCAATGGCAAATATATCTTATATCTTGATTGCACAAAATGGACATAAGTAATTAAAACACTCTAAACAGTTTTCCCACTGAGTGTCAGCAAAAGACCTTTCTTCAAAGGTGAAATTTGTAGCAATAAATTCTTTGTCCTTTCAATATGTGTTTGTAGTGTTAGGCAGTGACTGTATTTAAGCATCCGCTAGGTACCACCATTTACCTGGTCGGGTTTTTCATGTAGAGAGGTAAATCAAAATTAACAGGGAAGGAGTTATATTAGCTTAAAACCGGGTGAGCAGCACTCTTAGTGGCATCATCTGTACAGACTCTGGAGTGGGCTGCAAATTAGATGGCATTAGGTGAATAATTAAACAACCACACTTTTCTGTGGACAACAGAAAAAGAAAATTAATAATAGCTGAACATCTTACTAGTGTACCAATTCCACAATGGGATCAAAAGTTATATGGTCTACTCTATAGAATGGGAAAGTCTTTTGGTCACATATTCTGGCCATAGGACATTGTTGTGAACATTTTGACTTTTCAGTGTTTTCACTATCCCACTATCTCACTATGAAAACTATTTGGGGGGGAGTAACATGTCAGTCCTACTTTCAAATTCTGTATATTATCTTTCCCATTTCTGAAGTTTTTGCTTATTGAATCCAACTGGAATGGAAGTTGCAGTTCTGAAGCAATCACATCTACCCTTATTAACCAGGTCATTGCTTTACTCAGTGACTCTTGCTACAGGAGATAACTAGTGGACCCACAGAACCCAGGATGAGCTCTGTTTTGTGGTTAATGCTTTTCATCACGTCCTACTCTATCATATTTGAGTAAAACAGCTGTTTGAGTTAATGTTCACATACATTTTTACTTAGAGAAAAATAAGAGGTAGATAAATTAAAAGTTAATATGTAATTTTTATAGGGAATGTTACTGTAATTCTAATTTCCAAAACCACTTAGCTTCTTTTTTTTGTTTCATTTTTCATTACCTAGTCTATAAAACAGCAGAGCACCATCACTGAAGCATCTCAACCTGTTAAAACTGACCCAGGTTGGTATCTACCGTGTGGGACTGATCAAACTTGAATATGGTCTTTCTGCAGTATTGAATGCTCTCACTGCGGTACATTTTGTGAAACATTTTTGCTGATGCCAGTGTAAGGGCAGAGAAAGTAGCCTACATGTTTGAAATCCTGAAGTGAAAGTTTTTTGGGCTTATTTCACAATCTCTGAATCCATCACCCTGTTTTCAATGAAATAAACAGAGCTCTTTCCTATAACTACTTTATTAGCAATGTATGATTTGCTTTACAAATGTGTCATTTACCTTTCTGAATTTGGCTTCACTGATGAAAATTCATAGGGCAACAATAATGAACACTGTGAAGATAGGCACAAAATGTGTATCTACAATATGCTGCATATAGAATGCTAATGTTGTTAATATGGTTTCTTAAAGGAAAGGGAATATAGTTGGAAGTGAACATGCAGTTTTGAAAATGTCACAGCATTGTTGCCATTGCTGTCAATGATGTATTATGCACGCAAAAAACAATATTCATTTTTGTGACTTTGAAATTAGACAGTATGCTAAAGGATTACTTACAGCAGAAATCATTATCACATGAATCTTGATGCAAAATGCTTTTGTTAATTGTTTCTACTGAAATCTTTTTGTTTTCCATAGAAGTTCAGGTACCTAGCTGTAGATGCCCTGAAATGTATATTTTGCACCACCAACAGAGCCTCTTACATGTTGAGAAGGTAATTGATCGACTTGGTGGAAAACTTGATATTCCCCAAAGTGGTATTTCACTAGAGATTCCTCCTGATGCCATTGAAAAGGCAGTTAAAATCAGTCTTTCTGTTGCCAGTGATCCTGATATAGCTCTACCAGTTGATGATGGATTACCAGTGGTTACGCCAGTAGTTAGATGTGACCCATGTGGACTACAGTTTAACAAACAAGTGACCCTGAATTTACCTCACTGTGCAGTGATAGATGATGAAAACGTGGAGACAAGTGTTGTTTGTTATCGAGGATGTCATGATTCAGGTAGGTCAGACATCAAATTGTCCTAAGAAATTAAGTTGGAATTTTCACTGCACCAGATACCTAGTGGTGATAGAAATAGGACACATTTAGTTTAATTTAAGCAGGCCCAACTGCCCTAATGAGCTTCTTTTGTTACTCTTGGAGGAGTGCACAGTTAACATAGTTTTGACTGATTATGTCTACGATTATCCCTGTGGATGAAGGTTATTGAAGAAAAAGTGGTATGAGGTGGATTAAAGGTATGATAATATGACTATAGGGTATCACTTCAATGGTAATTAGCAAAGAAGAGCTTTTGTGGTTTGTCACCACCACTCTGTCTGTTTGTCAGTTCATTTATCAGTTTCTTTCTCTCTGTATGCAATTGTTAGTAAATGTTCTCAAAAAATCATATATCAAAAAATTGTTTTGTCAAATTTGTATTACATCGTTTGTAAGGTGTACCTAAAGTCTGGAAATTCCCCAAAATATGTTACAAAGCTTAAAAAATGAATCCAAGTGGCCCAACTCCCCATCTTAAGAGGATATATCTGAGTTGAGATGTAAAGTATTGAAGTTCATTCACTCCATTGGAAATGGTAGACTGGAAACTAATTTGACTACTTATTAAAATGAAAGTCGTGACTTATCCTATTTTTAAAGCCTTTACACCCTGTGCAAAAATGTGATCACTTTCTTGCTATTATTTCATAACTTGACTAAACAAGATTCTCTCCATACAACATACTATGTCACAAAACAGTAAAATTTCCAAGGTCATCTAAACAAATCAATTTTAAAAAGAAAACAAGAACAGTTACTGTGAGTTGTACAAGAGGAACATCACAAATTATTTCACAATGGCCTATTTCAGATCAAGTGAATAAATTTCAACATTGTATGTCTCAGCAATGGAGCAAGCTATGACAATGGAGGTTGGACAGACAATATTCTCTTTCCAACCTCTCCAGGATACACTCTTGTAATTTACACCTTCGGTAAATTTTAAGTGTGTGGTTACAGTTAACTGCCAGGAGATTAAGATCACAGGTAAAATGAAGGTCTGTACAAATCAGTGGAGTCCAATTATCTGGCACGACCACCTTTCTATCGCTTGTCACCCTTAAAAGCTAGGCAAAAATACTCCACTACTTTTGAGGACAGATTTTACAGATTCCGGACTCAAGTTGGTCCCAGGTCATGAGAAATCAAAATGTTACATAACCTGAAATTTGGTTTTAAAGACATTACCTGCTGGTCAAAAGGATCCAAGCAGTAAGCAAATCATTTGATATGTACAGAATGTTGAGATAAATTTTGATAGAGTGGTTTGTGGTTGCAAAGGTTTGATATTAAACATCACCAAAACTTGGTAAAATGTTAAATCAGATTGGAACTACCATTTGACTTAAACCACACTACACTCAATAACATATTAAACACGTGACGATGAATTGATCACGTTAAAATGTCCACTTCAGTTCTTTTCTTGCCCAATTACACAGTTTGATGATAGGCAGAAAATAATACCTTAGGAATAGACATTTAATTCAGCTCCAGGAAACCCTAGCCGCAGCAAGCAGAGCATACAGAGGGGGTTTTATTTACAATCCTGCCTAATCCATCATATAATTGTTTGCAACCTAAGTGGAATAAAATCTATGTGTGATGATAATAGGAGACCGCTAGCAGTGCGGTTGGAAATAAAATTATTAATTAAAAAGAGTGGTTGACTCTCCAGAAGTCAGTGACGTGACAAAAGTGATGATATGCCAGGATATACAAGATACTGATAATGTATCGTAGAACTGTCAAATTACCATGTTATGGTAAATAAAATCGGAAAACAGGAAACAGGGTTGGGTCTGGTTTAAATGATATAGAGTGGCCTCAATTGGTAGTAAGCCATAGCTAGTATGCTTAGTGGATACATTCATAGTGGTGTGGTAACTTTTGTAATTGTACAGTAAGGTGTTATACTCATCTTGACATTAGGCTGAATGCAATTGTAAGTGATTGACTACTGAAAATCCGTAGCTTAATGATTACATATGCTTAAAGTACCATTTGCACATATTTTCACTTCAGAATCAACCATATCATGGATAAGGCAAACAACAACCAAGGGATCTATATCCGGAACTTTTTGTTCGTTGCTGATAGATCATTTCTGTCATTTCTTTTGCAAAACAAGAGGCTCAAAGGCAAAAGCTGTGAGGGTTGTCCCTTTTGCCAAAACAGTGGTGGATAAGATCTCGCTCAACCTGTGGGTTTGTAATGATAATGAACCCTTGTTTTGTGTAAGTACCTACATTCATCAGTGGCACAGTATGTGTAAGTTAAAACATTTGGTATAAGCAATTTTGTGGTTGTGTGTAAAAGAAGCTGCTATATGGAAAAGACAATAGTCCATACCCTCTAAAACCTGTAGCCAAAGTTCATTTATAACTCAAAGTAATAAGACCTGATTTTAATCATATTAACCCCCTCCCTTTAAATCCTTCTTTCATGTAGGCAATTTCTATTTTGTCAGAGTCACTACAACATTAACACATTTTGGACAGTAGACCGACTTTGGGACCAGTATTAAGTATTAAGTCAAGACAATGTCATACTGAATTAAGGAAATGCAAGTGTATCCCCCCAATATATCAGTCTGCCCAGTTTTAGATGATACCTGTATGCAATTCTGTTACAAATCATGTTAATCATGTTGAATATTTGCTAGGGGTTATCGCAGTCAGAAGAGAGGCTTAATTTTCAGCCACAAGCAACTTGGGAAAGTTTCATCATTTATGAAAAATTCAACAATATTGAAGTTGACTTGTTAGACATTGATCAAAGGGTAAGTTTTCATTTGATTTTATGCCAGGATGAGGATGTTCAATTTTAGAGTGGACAAGATCATAGAGGGGATTATTCACAATTTTAGGTCAGGTGGACAAAAAGAAAAAAAACATAAGAACCATACTGACAGGAGAGGTATCATATTTTGCAAGTCCCATACTGTACTCCAAGTATAAATTTTTATTTGGATAGCATAAAAGTTCTATGTGGATAGCACTGCCTGTGGACATGCCAAATCCTCATGTGGAGCTTAATATCATGAAAACAGTTTTTGGAAAGTGAATAAAATTATGTCATTTATTTTTGAGATGTCATATGATTCATTACATTTGTATTGTTTCCTCTTTGAATTGATTAGGCATATGTGCAAAACACCACATAAAGAAAATCTTGCAAGTTGTTTCATTTAAATATATGCTGGTTGTACAAGTTTTATTTTTTTGATAAACAATTGAAATGCTTTGAGACTAATTTTTATAAGGATGAAGATGTCTCTCACTAGAAGCTGCGATATGGGTAGGGTTACCATGTTTTGTTCGTGTAAAAGGAGGACATCACCACTTGCCCACCTGGTAAGGTTGGTGCGTCAGAATAGGAAAAAAAATATTAGGGGGGCTGAGTGCCAGGAAGACTATCTAAGCAGAACGCCACCATCGGTTGGCACGGAGCGTACAAGAAAATTTTTGGCTTTACAAACCCCCCAGATGGCCGGAAACGGCACTTCCCGAGTGTTTTAAGCTGCATGTACCCAGTCTTGAAATATGGATCTCATGTCTGCATTTGGCAAACGTTGGGGGGGGGGGTGCTGAACATACCTTTAGCCCCATCATTTTTTTCATTGGGGGGACTATGAAGCCCTCTCCCCTGGTTCCGCTGCCACTGTGGTTAGGGTTTACAAGGGGATGAAACCCTCGTCTGCTTGGAAGAAAATATAATTTGGAGGGTGTTTACATGCAAACTGGACCAGATGTAGTAGCATTAGCTGCCTGTACAGGGTTCCTGCGATTTTGATGCAACAAAGTGTCATGATCCAGTACTCAGAGGCACCGCTTGGGAGCGGGTGATTGAGGGGCACATGGCTAGTCATGTTTGCACATGCGTGCGAAGAGCGCAGACATTTTTTGGTCTCCCCAGCTAGTGGCAAATTCCATTGTTATACACAGAGGCATGGGAGGCAGGGCCTTTTAAAAAGAGAAATTTTAATTGAAAGGGGAAATTTGCCATAAAGCACCACAACGGACACTAGCTAGCAGAGCAAAAACACCCGTTTGTGCACCGTAGTATAAAAAAACAATTTCACAAAAGCACCTGGCAGATTGCAGGAAATGGCATTTCCTAGGCCTTAAGTTAAATCTAAATATTTCTTTCTGTGTGATCTCATGTTTTTGAAATTTTGACCTTTGGTTAAAAAGGCCCTGCTTGGTAGGAAGTGTGATACGCTTTTTTGCTTCAAGGGGAGCGCTCTCCGGCAGGTGTGGGATCCAGCAACCCTGTGCCGGGCTCTTCAGAAGTAATATTCGGGTGGAGGACCATCGGGCAAAGACCCAGGAGATCTAAGAAATTAGAATTCAGGCAATCAGCGTGTAAGGCCTCACAGGGAGGGAGCGAGAGGGGAGTAGGAATAACAAAGCAGGTGTTACTCTTCCTTGGAATAACCAAAGGGTCGTGGACTTACAAACATATGTCTGAGAATGCCTTTCCTGAGGTGTAAATGTATTAACATTCACCATCTACAGATAAAAGGATGCGCAAGAAGTGAGCCTTAGAAATGTTTTGAAAAAATGTATTGTGACAAATGCATACTTCCAACCTTTTACATCATACTTCTAAAGTTTAACCTGGTGACCACTCATGATATCAGATTGCTATATGTTCCTCAGCCTCTTGGTGTGTTGTCCCTACAAAAATTGGAAATGAACGTCTTATTTTTTGATTTCGATGATAAGAGAAACCTGTGCATTCATGATGGCGTGTGTGTGTATGTGTGTGTGCATGTGCGTGTGTGTATGTATGTGTGTGTGTTTGTGACACTTTGCTCGTTAACATGATATCTCCAGAAGGGACAGTCTGACAGTTCTCAAACTTGGTATATAGATGCCCCATATTGAGAGGAAGAACCCCATTGTTTTTGGTGAGGGTCAAAGGTCATCTGGGGTCACCAGAGGTCAAACTCCAAAAACCTTTTTAACACGATATCTCAAGTTAAGAAGCTTCGATTAATTTCATACTAAGTATGTAGATGTGTTATGGTGAGAGGAAGAACCCTACTGTTTTTGGTGGGGGTCAAACTCAGAAAACCTTGTTAACACGATATCTCGAAGTAGGAAGCTTGGATTGATTTCATACTTAGAATGTAGATGCGTTATGGTGAAAGGAAGAACCCTATTTTTTTAAGGGGTCAAAGGTCATCTGGGGTCACCAAGGGTTAAACCTGGAAAATGTTGTTAACACGATATCTCAAGTTACGAAGCTTGAATTGATTTCATACGTTGTATGTAGATGCATTATGGTGAGCGGAAAAACCCTACTGTTTTTTTAACGGGGTCAAAGTTCATCTGGGGTCACTGGGGGTCAAACTCAGTAAACCTTGTTAACACGATATCTCAAGGTACAAAGCTTGGATTGATTTCATACTTAGTATGTAGATGCGTTATGGTGAGCGGAAAAACCCTATTGTTTTTTTGGCGGGGGTCAAAGGTCATCTGGGGTCACTGGGGGTCAAACTCCGAAAACCTTGTTAACACGATATCTCAAAGTACGAAGCTTGGATTGATTTTGTAGTTAGTATGTAGATGTGGTATGGTGAGAGGAAGAACATTATTGTTTTTGGTGAGGGCCAAAGGTCATCTGGGGTCACCTGGGTCAAAGCCTGAAAACCTTGTTAACACAATATCTCAAGTTACGAAGCTTGGATTGATTTCATGCTAAGTATGTAAATGCGTTTTGGTGAGAGGAAGAAACCTGTTTTTTGGCGGGGGTCAAAGGTCATCTGGGGTCAATGGGGGTCAAATTCCAAAAACCTTGTTAACACGTTATCTCGAAGCAGGAAGCGTGGATTGATTTCGTACTTAGTATGTAGATGTGTTATGTTAAAAGGAAGAACCTCCATGTTTTTGGTGGGGGTCAAAGGTCATCTGGGGTCGTCGGGGTCAAACTCTGAAAACAATGTTAACGTGATATCTGGAGGTAGGAAGCCTGGTTTGATTTCATACTTAGTATGTTGATGTGTTTTGGTAAGATAGAGAACCCTCATTGTTTTTGGTGGAGGTCAAAGGTCATTTGGGGTCACCAGGGTCAAACTCTG